>JBAMBJ010002907.1:0-69832 GCA_037043495.1 Drosophila recens | reverse complement strand
ATGTACCCCAAATTCCTGCGTAGCCGTCGACAGCTTGTAAAAATTTCATAAATGCAATTGCAAAGTTTTGATTTCAATTAAATTTAATAGCGGCATAAACAACGAAACCAAAAAGGAGAAAAATAAAATGAATACAAAATAAAGGTAGCATGCATCCCAAATGGTTCCTTGACCTCACGACGACATGACACAAACCAAACCTGGCCTGATTAAGTTCTTGCCTGGCAATCGATGAATTGGACAAGGGACAAAGGGACAGGAAAGTGGATATACTGACAGATGAAAACAAATTGCGGCTTTTGTGTAAAAATTTATGCTCAACTTGTTGAAATCGAGAAAATATTTATGTACAAACAGAGCAAGAGGAAGACTGGGACAAAATGGACAGACCGACAGACGGACGACAAGAGGGAATATGAAAGTAAACTGGACGACCTTCCTGAGAACGCACGATATGGCTAAATGTATATTTTTTGGCAACTGCAACTGGCAGCCAAGGATTATAAAAGGCAGAATCGTGAGCAGAGGCGAGCACAGAGTTCCCTAGAGCGAGTACTAGTCCACGACACTAGCAGCGCCCGAAAAACCAGACACAAAATAAATTAAAATCAAAACCAACTTTAAAGAAATCCCAATCGTGATGCAGTTCCTCCAACTTTGCCTGCTGATTGTGCCCGTGGTGCGTGCCACAGCACTGCTGGACTACGGTGCACCACCGTCAGCGGACACCGTCAGTCAGTATCACACCCAGGATGAGCACGGACAGTATGTCTATGGTTATACGGCGCCACTTTACTCCAAGCATGAGACACGCACCGCCGACGGCGTCACTCATGGTTCCTATTCCTATGTGGATGCCACGGGCCGGAAGCAGACCGTTGACTACAAGGCCGATCTCGCTGGCTACCAGATCACATCGAGCAGCTTGCAGCAGCGCCCCAATGAGGAGACACCAGAGGTGGCGGCTCTGCGTGCCCAGCACTTGGCTGCCCATGCCGCGGCCAAGTTGCGTCTGGTGGCTGGCAGCGAGGCGACTTTGCCGCACGACACGCCTGAGGTGGCTGCCGCCAAGGTGGCGTTCTTCAAGCGCTTCGAGGCGGAAAAGCTGCGCAATCAACTCAAGTCCAGCAAGTCCACAGTTCTGCCCAGCCAAACGATTCTCTCCCAGCCCATCTACGTCTACCAGCCGGAAAGTGGACTCATCTACAGGTACAACAATCACCTGTTGCGTCAGTCAAGGGATTACCTGCCAGTTGCTTGATTGACAACATGATTGATTGATTGACTGCCTGATTGATTGATTGATTGTTGTGTTTTTAATGCTGTTGAGCTAATAAATGATTATGTTTCTATGAATTACGCACAGTGGTGCACGGTTTATTTAATTTAAGTCTAAAAAAGATTGAATACAAATTGTATCAATCATTACCTGCCAGTTGCTTGATTGTCAACGTGATTGATTGATTGCTAAATAAATCGATTGTTGAGTTTTTAATGCTGTTGAGCTAATAAATGATTATGTTTCTATGAATTACGCACAGTGGTGCACAGTTTATTTAATTTAAGTCTAAAAAAGATTGAATACAAATTTCATCAATCATTTGACTCCAGTTCCAGATAAATTTCTGATTGATATATTTTCTGTTGAATCCAAGATTGCGTTTATTTCAGGAAAAGCGTTTATTTCAACGAGATATCAAATAAAAAAAATTTAAGCCCAAAAAAAGTTACTTAAACGAATGAAAAAATCCATCCTATTTTTTTTACTGAGAAAAAAGAATCTATAAAATAACTTATATGGAACTATTGTAACCAGTGTTTTTAGAATTAGACCCTTTTTTTTAAGAAATTTTTTTAAATTTAAATTTTTAGCTACTTTATTTTAACTACTACTATTCTAAGAAAATAGTAATTTACCCTTTAAATTTCTATAAAATCCACCTACTTTGAAACAGAAAAAGAAGATAGCCCTTTATCAAATTGTATTACAAAATTAAGCATTTTTTTTTAGACATTTATAAAATTTTCAAATTTCTTTGAGAAATTATTAATTTTCAGGTCTATAATTTATTCTTCAGACTTTAACAACTAGGTTACAAAATTGCATCAACTATATAATCTTTTTTCCTGACCACATTTCTAGATCTGATTTTTCTTATTGTCTTCCATTTCTTTTAAGAAAATAAATGATGGTTTACTTTTCTTCAATAAGTCCAAGTTTTAGGCACAGTGGTGCACAAATTGCATTTATTCTTAAGACTAAGTCAACAAACAACTTTCAAAATTCCCATGTTTATCAATTATTTGACTCTAGTTCCAGTTCCAACTCCATTTCTATTTCTTGTTCTGATTTTGATGCTGATTCTGTTTGCTCAAGAGCAAACTACGACTGAGGGCCACGGGACGCAGAGTGCGGAGTTCGGTGGGCGTGGTCACACTGTACTTGGCACTGGGCGAGACGTAGGAGTAATAGGCGCCAATGGGCACACGCAGTTCCTGATTATTCCGATCGAGGCGATCCTGCAGGCGATCACTGAGCTTCAAGTAGCTGCTGGAGTTGATGTCCTCCAGTGTGTAGACCGTTCGCAGTCGCAGATCTTTGGCATCTTGAGCAGTTTGCAGACGTTGCTGTTGTCGTTGATCCTCCCGCTCCTCCGCCCGCTGCTGCTGCTGCTGCTCCTCTTCCCGCTGCTCCTCCTGCTGCACTGCATCATCTTCCGCTTGGGCATTTTCCTCGCTCTGTGCGGCATCTTCTTGACGTTGCTGCTTCTCTCCATCCAGTCGATTCTCCACACGTTGTCGCTCCGCCAACATGGAGGTCAACTCCGCACGCACTCGCTCCAAGATATCCGCATCCTCATCGCTGAGTGTTCTTTCGCTTGCACCTCTCTCCTGTCCCTGTCCCTTCTCCTGACTCTGCCCCTGTCCCTTCGCCCGCTGCTCGTGTCGTGCCTCCTCCTCCTGTGCCTCCCTCAGTGCACTGAGATGTGCCTCTCGTGCCTCCTGCACCTCGCGGGTGTCCGTCACGGGCAGCGGCGGCTTCTGGTCATCAACTGGCGCCTTGGGCTGATTGCTGGCCTCCGCCTTAAAGCCCTGACGACCACCAGCCTCATATTTGACCGTCTGCAATTTCCCATTGGCATCGACATAGGAGTAGAAGCCGCGGGAGGATCCATCACCCGCCGTGTACTCCGCTCTGGCTGCATTCTCGTCGCTGTAGCCGTAGGAGTAGAAGGCACGTGCCGTGTCCTGTTCCTGGTAGCCGCGTCTCAGCGGCAGCGAAAGTTCATCGCTGCGCGAAACGCTCAGAATCGGACGAATTCCGGCAGCGGAAGCGACAGTTAACAGGGCAATTATCGCAAAGAAGCCAATGAAGCAGTGCATCCTTGTTGTTGTTGTTTATCTTAGCTGTGAGCTTGAACTGATGCTGCAGTGGGTCGACTCTGATTATTTATAGCCCACCCAAACCACCCAACCACCCAGTGGTAACCCAAGGCGGCATTGCCGTCTGAAATCTGCGCAATGACCTCGAAATCGAAATCGAAAACGAAGTCGCGATCAGTTTACAACCACCAACAATAGCAACTTGAGCTGCACCACTGCACCACAGCACCACCATCAATGGTGTTGTAATAGTCTGAACTTAATATTGATATTGGATAACGATACCCGATCACGTATTACGCAATTAGCCCACGCACTTGTAATTTTTTGTGGGGCTTCCCCCATTTTGTTGTCGTTTTCCGCCAGTTCCGGCGGAAAATAAATGTCAGGAAAAGTGGGATAACTTACACTTAGGGGATGCTTAAAAATGGTGCCGATAGGTCCACAAAAATATAGAGAGATTTTAGAGATATATTAAGAAAATATATGAAATATATTTAAATCAAAAATAATGCAAAAAATTAAAGTAAAAATTAAGTAATATAAAAATTAATATATTGAATTATTCAAAAAACTTTTAAAATTATCCAACATTTATTGCAAGGATTGGGAAAAACCCAGAAAACCCCAATCAGATCAAAAAGTATTAGTAGTAGTAATTAGTAATAATACAAGTATTAATACAATTACTATTAATACATAATACAAAAAAATGTATACAGATTTAAGCGATCCAAATCGAAAACTTTTAAGAGATATTTCACTGGTCTATTTTCTCTCATTTATCTCTTAATAATTATCTCTTAAATGTTTTCTAACCGCCACCTCTTTTATTTGAGTGAAAGCCACTAAACGTATCGAAAAATTTAAGAATTATAAAGAGATGTTAGAAATACAACACTCAAAAGATGAACTAATTAATATTAATAACTATTGAATATTTAGGCAGCAATGTTTGCTTTTTGAATAAATAAATAAATAAGCTCTTTCAATGATCTTTCATCTCAAAAACTCTCTTATTTGAGTGAATATTCATAATGTTACCGAAAGGAAAATATAGCGAGATTCTTTGGATATTCTTAAAATTAAGACGATCTATGTTATAATTCCTATTTGAAAGAGCACTTTATAATGGTATCCAAGAGTCTAATAACCTAATGCTCTTACAATAAATTCATACGAGTATATATAATTTATATATTATTTTGAAAAATAGTAACCTGACTTAGGCCCATTTTTCCAATGTCTAAATAAGGTGTTTGATAACTATTGAAAAGAGAAATTGACGTAAAATGTATAGAAATTAATGTCAAAATTCAAATTATTTGTTTACATGTATTACATTGAAAACGCGGCCCTTAAAGTACAAATTTAGACACTTTTCATGCTTGCTTACTATCTAAGTTAGAGGAAATTCAAATTAAAAAAAAAAAAGAAAGTGAAAGACTTGTTTATTTATTGTGTATATAAAAATATTGTATACATTTATATAATTACTCCGACTAGCGATAAGAAATTCTTATCGCCGCGTCTAAATATACCTCATGTTTATAAGGGTACTCAATTAAATTAATTTTAATTGCGACATTTGAAAGATAAGAGTCAAATTCAAATAAAAAGAAAGTGAAAGTTTTTCCAAAAGATTCCCAGACAGAGTTACTAATTAGATAGTCACGAAAAGATAAAAACACTCGAAACTTTGAAAAACAAATAGAAAAAAGCCAGTCAATGAAGGCTGTAATCATTATCTTTTAACTTTAAAATCTCTATATACTTTATTTAGCCCACACTGATTACTTTATTATTCCCCAATTAATATATTCCTCCCATAAAGCAAAAGTAGAACACACAAGAGAGTTTATAACACAACTGAACATCGTTTAGATTCAAAGTACAAGGCAAAAAAAAAATGTTTACTTAATGCAAACTGCGGCAAGAAAGAGAGTAAAAAATAAGCAAGATGTTGCTCTTTCCATTTGATAATAATCATGTGAGTTCTCAGTGAGCATATTGAGCATATTTATATACTTGGACCCCATGGAGTCAACGTTTGATAAACAGTGTCAACGATCACCGAGTCTGAGTCCGAGTCCGAGTCTGAGGCCAATGCGATCAGTTGAAAAACAAAGCTGAAACGTTCAACAACATATTTTACAAACTAACTGCTAACTGCTAATTGACAATGGATTTGGCTGGTAAAAATGTCGTTTACCTCGGTGGATTTGGTGGTATTGGCCAAAAAGCATGTGCCGCGCTGCTCGAGCGTCAGCTGCAGGTAAATTTAACTTGGCCAAAAACCAAAAGAATAGACAAGTTCTTAACCAGATTGAATTTTGTTGACTTTTTCATAAGGCGTTGGCCGTATTCGACTTGACGCTGAATGCAGAACTCTTGGGCGATTGGCAGTCCAAATATCCCAATACGACCATATTCTATCAGAAACTGGACATTACCCAAAGATCGGACATTGAGGCTGCCTATAAGGTGGCTGCGGAGCGTGTGGGACACTTTGATCTGGTGATCAATGGCATGGGATTGATGGATGATCGACTGGTGGACCTGACCATACAGATTAATTTCGTAAGTAAATTAAATTAAATAAAATATTAATATTGAAAATATAGAAAACATAATAATAAAAATAAAAAATAAATAAAATTATTAAAAATATTAATAAAAAAAATAATTTTAATAAAAAAAAAGCTGATTATGCAGATTAATTTCGTAAGTAAATTAAATAAAATAATTAAAAAACAAAAACATTAAAAAAATAATAATAAAATATAAAAAAAAGAATATTCAAAATATGAATAAAAAAATTATTTTAACAAAAAAAGCTGACCATGCAGATACATTTCGAAAGTAAATTAAATAAAATAATAATAAAAATAAAAACATTAAAAAAATAATAATAAAAATATTAATAAAAAAATAATATTAACAAAAATAAAGCTGACCATGTAGATAAATTTCGTAAGTAAATAAAATTAAAATATATTAATAATAAAAATATAAAAAAATAATAATAAAAACATAAAATAAAAAATATTGAATATATAAAAAAAAAATAATATTAACAAAAAAAAACTGACCATACAGATAAATTTCGTAAGTAAATTAAATAAAATAATAATAATATAAAAAAAATAATAATAATATTAATAAAAAAAATAATATGAAGATACAAAAATAATAATATAAATAAAAATAATAATTAACTAATTTTCAATTCATCTACAATTACAGACGGGCGTGGTCAACAGCTGCCTGATAGCGTTGGAGTACATGGACAAGTCCAAGGGCGGCAAGGGGGGCATGATTCTGAACATCTCATCGGTGGCGGGAATTCAGCCCACTCCTGTGATGTCCGTCTATTCGGCGGCTAAGCACGGCGTTACGGCCTTAACTCGCTGTCTTGCTGTGAGTTCATTTATAATGTAATTCTTCTGCTTTCAATTGTTAATACTAAACAATCTTTTCTCTTCAGGGTCCACCCAATTTTGAGCAAAGTGGTGTCGCCTTTATAACCATTTGTCCAGGCTTTACGGACACTCCGCTGCTCCATGATTTGCAGGGCAAGACAACCTTTCAATATGATAAGGCCTTGAGATCTATCAAACGTCAGCCACCTCAAGTCTGTGCAGAGAATATGGTTAAGGTCGTGGAAATGGCCAAAAATGGCACTGCTTGGTTGCTAGACGTTGGCGAAATCAAAGAGCTTGAATTTCCCGTGATGTGGATTCCCCAGTTGGAACAATAATTTACAAGCATTTATCTCTTATCTAAATATTGGTGTTTGTTATCTGCGCTTTTTTTATAGTACCTTTAATAAACTTTTATAAAATTACAGACTTGTTTATTGACTTAATGCCATTATTAACCACAGCAAAGTGTATAAGTAACGTTTGAAAAAACCACAAAAGAATCTGTATCTGTGCTCATAGCTATGCCTAGATGATACCAGCTGAAAATGACATTCAATCAGAATAGATTGGAATATTGAATATTTGGAATTTTAGCTTGAAGCTTGAAGTAAACAATAATTTTCGAAATACAAATCATTAAAAAAAACTTCTTTGCTGACTCTTTTCGAAAAAATTAAATATATTTTTGAATTTTCAACAAATAAATAAATTAAATTAAATTAAAATTAAAGCTTTAATTTTATTATAGGCATTGAAAATTATTTATTAATTTTAGTTAGTTATAAGTTTTTAAACTGTGTGTTAACGAAATTTGTAAAAATTTCATGCCTAAATTGGATTAAAAATAAGAGTTAAAATTTAAAAAAAAAATAATTTTCATTAATGTTTAGCTACTCAAAAATAAAAAAATTAAATTATTATTAAAAGCATTGAAAAATATTTATTTGTTTTTAAGAATTGTATTGCCGAAATTTGTTAAAGTTTCATGCCCAAATTATTTAGAATTGTCTTAAATGCTTATTTGAGTTGAAAAAATTTTCAAAGCAAGTGCCTTAACAAATAAATAGCAAGACTATTAAAGAATAAAAGTTGGAAGCTCTTCTGATTTTCCATAAAAATGAAAGGATTACGAAATTCTAATAGCTATCAAAATTATTTGATAGTTAATAGTAAAAAAATTCCAAGATTAATTCTCCCCCCTTCACACATAATCTTTAGTTCCAAATCTGTTTAATAACCTTTATTGAGAATTCTCACACACACATTGGATTTATCAATTTCTAATACATTTATGATTTGTTTTCTTTTTTTCTTATTTGTTTTTGTTTTGTTTAAGAAAATTCAGCACACGCAAAAGTATTACATACATAATTCAAGTAACAGTTATAAACAGGACAAAGTATCTAATAGATACAGATACAATTACATCTTCCATGATAAATTACTCGTATATTTAGTTATTATTATTATAATTTCGAAAACAATATTTGCTTGTTTTTCTCGATTATTATGTATGCTCGTGTGTCTGCATGTGTGTGAGTGTGTGTGCGTGTGTGTATACATTAGTTTGTTAGTTAAGATTATTATAATAATACATATCTATGGAAATATAAAGACATTTGTTTGTTTTTTCCCATTAAACTGGGAGAGTAGTTCTCATATGTTAACTGTAAATTTCACATCATCACAATTTAAGAATCTCCAACTAATAACACACAAAAATTTCACGCTTTCTTTTTTTTTTGTACATATATTCAAATACATTCGAATGGACATTTCCCACATATCTTTAAGGACTTATTTTGCATAGAGCTGAGCGTATTTCAAATGTATTGTGCCGAAGACATTTAACTTTATGGGGCAAAAAGCATGAAATTGTTACCATTTTTATTTCTTTTGTTTTTATATTTGTATTGTCCTCGCCATAACACATTTGATGCGTTAAGATGGAAGATATATATAGTTATAGATATCAGATTGAGAGATCAACTATTGTAAGTCACTTGGCCTATTGATAGAAGCACTTTAGATATTTAATTTAATGTATTGTATATGATTAGTTTTAACTGTGGCATTTTAAACTATTGCAAAGTGTATTCCAGACATTTATTTATGAGTATTGTAATTATTATTATGATTTTTCACTAACCCTAGGTCACAAGGAACAGAAGCGTCTATCAAATACATAGGCATTTCTATTGTATATACATATACATTTATCTGTTAATTGAGAGCATTTCTCAGAGACATATTACTATTTATTATTAAGAACATTATGTCGATTGTCTGTAACTAGTTTACTGTTTAAGTTTAAGTTTACTTAATCATAGTTAACTTTCGGGTGGTTTCTTCATCGGGTGGTGGTATCATGTAAGTTTCTAGGTTTCATTTACGAGTGAATCGGCTCTGATATGTTCACAATTGTTCACAATTATTAACTAAGAATAAATAAAAAAAAAAAAAAGGAAAAATAATAAATAAATAAAACCAACTGAAATTCAATTGAAATAAATTTATTGGCAAAAATAAAATAAATAAAATTGTTGTTTTGGGGGTTAACAGAACTCGAAAATTGGCTTAAGATTAACATTTTGTAATAATACAAAAAATACGTGTAATACATATATAAATAAAATATTTGTATATTTTGATAGATACATAGATAGAATTTAGAAACGAAATGAATCAGTATTTTTTTTAATCATTTAAATCTAGCCTCTGCTAGAAGATGAAATTCCTTTCAATCATACCTATTTTTGTTTTGTTTTTAAATTTAATGTTATACAATTTAATAATTATAAGATTACAAAACTCAACTCAACAACGACAGTTATGAACCCATTGGGTTTAGACTAAAACTGCACCACATTCAGTGTGCCCAAGACCGAGTGGTGTCTTTTAAGTACGCGGGGTACGTTGCGGATTAAGGATTGATGGATGATTGATTGATTGATTGTTTATTTGATTGATTGAGGTGTAGTGGGCATGGGCGTGGCAACTGAGTGTAACTCTTGATGAACTCAAAATCAGTTTCATATTACAAATCTCATTCGCATTTTTTTTAATAGTTAATCAGTTTGTTTTTGTTTTTTTACTTAAGTATACATAGGTATTACATACATTTAATGCATCAGTTACTGAAATTTAAATATATATTTTTATAGGAAATACATATATATTTTACACATGTATTGCTTTCAATATTAACTAAACTCTGTCGCTTGTTTCGGCTTCCCATTAACAACTGAGAAATAATTTACAATTACATAGATTTATAAGGTTTAACAAACACATTCAATTCATTTTCAATGATCAATCAGTTATAGCAATTATATATGCTTCCTCTTTAATGATAGGTATGATAGGTTCTTGACTTTTGCTTAAATATTAGAAATAAAATCCATTGTTAGATTGCGTTTAAATTGAAAGCAAACGGGGTATCATCTGACATTAATATATAATATTAATATATCAATTAAAATATTTAACGCATGTATTACATACGCACATACATACATATACAAATACATATATTATGTATTTTCGTAGTATCTATATATATATATATTTAGTAGGGCTACGTATGTATGCAAATTGTTTTAGAAGCCATTTTTTTTTGGATCTTGTCATCATCGCTTCACAGTTAACGAGACGAGTACAACGAAAAGGGACAATGATTTTAATTTATTTTCAATAAATTTAATAATATAGTACAATAGTTAACAACATCGCACAATAGCGTTATTAAAATTTCTTTAAGAAATATAAACATTCATCCACATACATATATAAATTATCAAACGTATGTGGGTCCCCCCTTCCACACTTTTTAATCCCAGCTTCCTCGTACATATATATATATATATATGTTATCTTTCTTATCTTCTTTTTTTTCAACTTCTCTTTAGTGTATATAAAAATAGCGTTTCGATTTTGAAATAGTTAATAATTTAAAAATTATACAAAAAAAAAATGGTATAGTATATAGTATTGTATTTAAACACATTGAGTTTTCCATCGAATCAACATTTCTGCATCTATATATGTCCACATATATGTATGTATATAGTAAAAATCACGAACAGACCCACTGAGAGGCTCTACATACATTATCAGCATTATGTAGTGTTTGGGGTCTTACAATTACAGATGGTAAACAGCATTTTGGCATTTCAATTCTAGTACAATTTTCAGACATACTAATCTCGAGTTGTCTTTAATCGGTTGACATTGATTGAATCAGGAACTTCGTGATTCCCTGGAAATAATAAATAAATCCAAAAACAAATTCATCATCATCATTAACATCTCTCTGATCTGCTCCTGATCTTGCTAGGGACCCCAGAACGTAAGTTTTGTGTTCATATATAGTACTTTCCTGAAGATCGGCCAACATCTATGGAAAATTTTGTATAGACATAATTAATAATTCATTATGTTTATCAATTTGAAATAACTACAATCTATGTTATTGTTGTTGTGCTTAAAGGTCGTGGCTAGTTTAGACATCAATTCTATATAAGTTTTTATACTTATATTCTATATTCTCTATATACGAGTTAATGAACAGTTTTCTATATCAAAACCGATCAAGCTACGAAATAAAACCCAAACAAATAATGATATAGACTAAATACTCGTGGAACACGGACTAGTTCGGAATATCCGAACATTAATTTAAATAGAACAACTAACATATAAGATAAGTTATATGCGACAAAAAACACTCTAGTTTCTAATTCTTTCCCAAACCAAATTTTATCTGTTTCTCAATTTGTTGATCGAATAATGATCAAGTTTAAATTAGTTGCTACATTTTGTTTTTGTTGTTGTTGTTTAGTTACTTGAAATTCTAGAATTTGAAGCTGTGTGCGGTGTACAAACCTCTAAAGTGTCCCCTCAAAAAGACATCTGTAAAATGATTGCATTATGTTTCCACTCTCTCTTAACCAACGCCTGATTTGTTCTGGCCTCATCAATCCAACTTAATGCCGCTGTCATCTGGATTCGACCATACTTCAACAATATCAACCAGATTCTTTTCCAACTCGATCATCATGCCGCTATCGATGCCACCCTCGAAACTATCCTCGGACAACAACTGCGGCTTCCTATCCAGCAACTGATGATGCTTCAGTCTTTCGCTGTTGTGCGACGATAGCGTTGCTGCTCCTCCACTCGCTGCCGGATCGCCGCTGCCACTGCTGCTCCAATAATTGCTCGTTGCACCAGTCGCATTCGCATTCAAGTCGCTGTTCCAGATGAACACACTATCACGCCCAGCGGAGTTCTGTATTGGTTAAGAAAGTAAAACAATTAATATGTTTTTCTTATAAGAGCTTTAACAAATTGGGAAAAATATATGAAAAACATAAAACTGATTCTATATACGAATGTCGAAAAATATTACTCAGAATACGAAAATTCGGAGAAAAAAATTAGGAATCGAAAAATTAGGAATCGAATAATTAGGATTCCAAAATTAGGAAGATATTTATTAGGAATTCAAAATTAGGAAGACAAAATTTGGAAAAGCAAAAATCGGGAAGACAAAAATTGGGAAGACAAAAATTGGGAAAACAAAAATTAGGAAAAGCCAAAATCAAAAATATTATTAAAATTGCACGATTTTTAATAAAATATTTTTTAATTTCGGCTTTTTATTTTTAGCAAAACGACAACATTTATCGAACCATTTATTTCAAAATCAGGACTTCGATTGCCAGCGCATGTGATATTTACTCGAACCATTGATTTTAAAATCTACATGTTTATATTGTGCGACACCTTATAAAAAAATTCAACAATTTTTTAATTTTTGTGTTGGTCGTAAGTATGTATTGAGTAGTGATTTCAGACGGTTGTCTACCTTTTCATATTTTGATTGTTTTTTTTTTCGGGTCTATCTTCAGCGTTAATTTGCATAATCTTAATGTCTTGTTCATCTTGCTCTTTCATTAGGTATTTTAAAAATTTGAATATTACTGGATGAATAATGCATCGAACTATTCGAAAGAATTAAATCTTATAAAAAAACCTATCTACGAGGTAAAAGTCTAGTGGCGAGAACATTTTCATGCCCCAAAATTTCTGATATCCAGTTTTGTGACGAAAATTATAAAGTTTTACATATAAATTATTTAAAATAAAATTTTAGATACTCGGCACATTGCGCTAAATTCTTCATACCTAATAAATATTACTTTTTTTGCGCTTTCGTGCTGCTTTCGTCACTAACCAGTGATAGGTAAACCAAAGTTACTTTTCCAATTATTTTTTTTTCCTAATTTTTTTACTCTGAATATTTTTCTTAGTTAAAGTTCCTAATTTATGATTCCTCATTTTTTCTTCCCCATTTTAGATTCCTAAAGTTTGATTCATGGTTTTTTTTTTTAAATTCCTAAAAAAAGTTTCGCAATTCGAGGCACCACAAGACTAGCATTAAAAGTATCTTGCTTACCTTACTGGCATTTGGATTGACATTGTCATTGTGCTCGGGCTTCAGCCTGTCGCTGAAGGCGACTGCATAGCCCAGTTCTCCAGCCGTTCCGCTCTTATCGCTGCCCTTTGAATCGTTCTCCATTAACCAATTGTTCCAATTGTTCGACGAGCGCTTGGGACAAATGGGACCATAACGACTATGAATGGAGGAGCCAGTGGGCACATCAAAGGTGGATGCATCATCATCCAATATTGAATCGGAGCGGACAAAGTTGGCCGAATCTTTATTGGGATTAGCCCAGAATAACAAAGAGCTGCTGTTGTTGTTATTATTATTGCTGTTGTTGTTGCCACTGCTGTTGTTGTTGTTGTTGGACCTAAAAATGGCATCTGAATTGGCGACATTGTCGGCCAAGGGCTTGACCAGCTCCAGATTAACATTACTCGGCGGTTTCTTATCGTAAAATGAGGTATCAGCTGTTTCGGGTAAAATGGTCGACATGGTGGATCGACTGGGATTCTTGCTGGACGGCGTTAGCGTTGCCAACTGCTGTTGCATATACGCGTGCTCCCAAGGATTAGGGCCACTACTCAGTTTGCCAGGCAGCTCGGCATTCTTGACAGTCGCCTCATTGCTGTTGTTGTTGTTGCTGTGGTTGTTGCTGTGATTGTTGTTGTTACCAAAGTATGGCGAATGATAGACATCCGCTGGAAGCATGTTGCAGTAGCTCTTGCCATGATTGCTGTTGTTGTAGTTCGGTGGGTTGCGTTGTGGCGCCGTCGTCGGTGGTGCTGCACTGGGATTACTCCCTGGATACTCCCTGGCTGCACTGCGCGGCGACGGACCATACAGATAGCGTGGCTCAAAGCGTCCGGGCGGTCCATTCAGCTGCTGCTGTTGCTGCTGTTGCTGACGGGCAATGGGACTGTGATGCGGATGCATCAGCTGAGGATGCACTGGCCCGCTGGGCGATAGACTGTGCGCGGTTGGTGGCGGCGGTGGCTCCAGGTAGTTGCGATGCGGTGGTGGTGCTGCTGGTGGTGCTGCTTGCATATAGCGTATGGGCGATAGGGGCATCATGGGCACCTCCTGGCCCATGGGCAGCGGCAGCGGTTTCTTGCCATTCGCTGGCATCGTTGGCATCGTTGCCATGGGCATTGGGGATTTGATATGCTTGCCGCGGTTGCGGGCGCGATAGCGTTCCACCTCCTCCTGGGAGTGGGCAAAGGTGCAGCTGGCGCCGCGTGGACACACGCGACGCACATTCAGATCCCGGCACAGACTGATCTTGTACTTGGTGTTGTTGCTGTTGGCAGAGCCACTGGCCAGGCTGCTGTCCTGTGGCTTGCGCACGCCATGATGTTGCAGGAAGTGCACCAAACCCATGACCGCATGCCGTACGGCGTCCAGCGCCTTGGACACATCCTCCCAGGGCGCCGTCTCCACGCACGGATCAATGCTGGCCAAATACTGCAGATGATTGTGCAGCTGCGACAGCTTGGCGGGATCACTGGTGCGCTGCAGCGCAATCACCAGCTCCTGCACCGACTGTGCAAATGACGAGGGCGTCTGCAGCTTGTCAATGATGCTCTGCATGTGGGACTTGTGCGCAATGTCACCGTACAGCAGCGATGACCACTGCTCGGGTGCAATCCTCAAGCCCGCCTCCGTGGCAATTTGCACAATTTGTGCATCGTGTTCGCGTCTCAAGGCATCGTAGGTGCGGAACTCCTCCTTCAGCTGCATCAGCGATGAGTCCGCCTCACGTTTGGACACCTTGAAGCAACTGGCGCGATAGAGCAACTGCACCACATGGCCAATGCTCGTCTTGGACGCTTGCGGAAAGTGCGGCTCCAGTCGCTGCACCACAAACATGACCAACACCTTGCGGGACAATGCGGAGCCCTCTTCCAGGGCCAGAAGCACCAGCTTCAGCACTTCCTCCTGCATGGCGGGGCCTAGGAACTGGCAGCCACGTGTACGCACCGCTGCCCACAGATTGGAGCTCAGTTGCTGGGGATTCTGATGCTGGAGTATCAGCTCGGTGACGGTTCGCTCGCCCAAGGAGCGTGCCGCTCTCAGGGCACGCACGCGACCCTCCTCCTCCATCAGCTGGCAGTTGACCAGGGTGACCAGCTTGCGTTGCATGGGCCTGGTCAGCAGATTGCTGCTGTTCAAATTGAGAAACGATCTCAAATGCAAGGCCAGATCTTCGATGCATTTCTTGCCCAGCTTATAGCACTTGAGTTGTTCGGGCTGTAGCTTTAAAACACTTGGTGCCAGTTCTGTCAGTTCCGTATCCTTGGTGGACACACCTTTGCCCGTACCGCCCACAACGGTACCGCCTCCTCCTCCTCCTCCACCTCCTCCACCAGCTCCATTGCCATTGCCCACCAGCTGCAGCAGCGCATAGTTAATGGGCAAGTTGTCGATTTCCGTGACAATCAGAGTCTACAATTTATTGGAAAAATAAAATAAAATAAAATAATTATAATAATTTAAGATTGGTTTCACTTAATAATTATTTTAACCAGGGAATAAAGCCGAAAAGAATATCGGTTTCAGTTACATACGAAAAAGCTTTGAATAAAGGTTGCGTAACGCTGAACCGGTTTTTAAATGTTTCGGTTTTGAAATACCGGTAGGGTTTCGGTTCACAAAAAAAAAATGTTCTAAAAATTTAAATAGAAATACCACAGAGAAATAAGTATTACTATGTGGATGAAGTCATTAAAAAAAAATATACTTTTAACACAAAAGACTTTATTCAGATTTCTTATAGTAATTTTATCATTTAGTTTCCGCTTAAATGACACCAAAAATTTTAAAAAATACTAGCAAAAATATTTTTGAACATTTTTTGCAGTCACTCTTAGAATTGTTTGAAAATTTTTTTTGCATCAAAATATTTTTTGTGAAAAATCGAGGAAAAAAGTAGAAAAAAAAACACTTTTACAAAAGTTCTAAAGTTTCCATGGGTACTAAATGGGTTAAAGAAATTTTTGTGTCATTCAAACTTAAATTAAATGATAAGATTATCTTAAGAAATCTGCATCAAATTTTTTTTGTGTTAAAAGTATATTTTTTTGAATATCTTTATCCACATATACTTATTTCACTGGGTGTAATTCAAAAAAGAAAATTCGATCATGAATAATCACAAATAAAAATTTAAAATGAAACATAAGAAAATTAATATCAAAAATCAAAATGAAATTTCTTTTTTTTTTGTATGAAAAACCGTAATTAAGCCTTATAAATGAAACGGTTACTAAACGGTTATTTCGGCTAACACAGTTTCAGTATAAAGGATTCGGTCAAATGAAAATTTTTTTTTTCGTTTACGGTTTCAGTTACGGTTTTCAATCGGTTTACCGGTTGTTGTTTTAATCCCCGGTTTTAACACTTGTCAAACCAATTGCTTGACACACTGTATGTATGGCACTCACCTGATCGAAGGGACATTGGCGATTGTAGAGGGTGGTCAGGCATAGCTTGCATATCGTGTGACCGCATCCCAGACTGATTGGTACACGCGTGCTGGCTGCGAACTCATTGCAGCAGATGGGACAGTTCAGAAAGTCTGTCCATGAGGGCGCCTGAATCGGCATGCTGCAATGGGGGACAGGAGGAAAACATTCAAGTCATACAACACTCACTCATAAATACACATACAATCTAAAATACAAAAAAAATATGTATGCATACGGTATGTGTGCACGGTATATAGGAAGAACGCTTTTAACTTGTTTTACGATTAACGATACCCCACCGATACCCCACCGATACCCCAATGTTACCCCATCGATACCCCAACAACGTCAGCTGTCAGCACACATACTCACAAGCACATATACATGTGCATGTGTATGCTGGCGTTGCATCTGTGTTCGTTGGTATTTATACAAACATGCAAGTGTATGAGTGCCTGCCACATACCTATGTACGTGCATACATTTCTACATATGGGGGCATTTGTAACTCTTTTCTTTCAGCACTTTTCTGACCATCTGATGCACTATAGATTTAAGTTGCCAGCTGCACACACATAGCTTTATGCATAAATGTCAATTTTATGGTCAACATTTATAACTGACAATGACACAATGGAGAGAAACTTGAGCATTGTTTCAACGTCATCAGCTCTTTGCCGTCTGCTTTCTTTTTCTGCCAAACAAAGACACTATTCTTTTGATTACTTCCCCCCTCAAAAGTTCTTGCTCACTTTTCCATCTCTGTGCTGCGACGAGCATTCCGCTTAACATATATACATATTATATATATCAGACGGTCCTTGAGTCCAACCAGGAGAGAGCCCGAAAAAAATGAATGAATGACAAGACAAACTACAAACTGGAGGCAGTGTTACGTTTCACTTTTCACTTGCTGTCGTTGCACCTGTTTGCGTGTGTCCATCACTATTCACTGAATTGTTCTTAACTCACCTTCAAATTGCACATATTATTGCATTAAATTAAAGGTACAAAGTTTTTATTAATTTTCATATGGCGTTTATAAAAAATGGGGAGAAGAATGGAGAAACATCGAGTGAAGCATCGATGCTTGCAAAACATCGAAACCATCGATGGTTAGCCACTATCGAATGTTTTTAACAAATAAATAAGGAAAAATAATGATGCTGATGCACCGGCATAGGATGACGTGTACTAAATTAATTTTGAAAGAAACTTCATTATTTTAGAAAATTTATAATTGTTTTGTTTTTTAAATTGTACTTTTATTGAATTATTTAAATTTATTTAAATAAACTATCAAAAATAGCCTGGGCCCAACTTTGGCAAAACAAAGTGGCAGCTCAGTATCGATAAGTCGATATCTTGTCAGCTGACTACTCCAATTTTGATTAATTGAAATTCGTTCGATTAACGATACAAAAGTTGCAAAGCAATTATGGCGCGCTTTTTAAATTCAATTTGAATAATTATCTAATCTTTTTGAATAGAAGTGGTTTCAATAAATATAAGATAAACGGAATTCCATTTAAAACATTTTTATTTGTATTATTGCATCATTGTACATTTAAACTTGTATCTCTAGTGTGCAGCCCTAAACATTTATTAAAGTTTTTAATTTATTTCCAAACTGATATCATAATCCCTCTTACAGCCAAAGAAAACAAATATAATAAATTTGGTAGCAAATAATTGGAGATAAGGACAGCTGATAAAAATTATCAGACATAATCCACGAATCAAAGTTACTTGTATATATATGTAATATATGTATAATTGTGAGATTATCAGCTTGGCTCATTGACTAAATGGTTCGTTAGCAAACGAATATTATATAATTACAAATTAATTTGTGCTCGTTTTTGTGTTATTCGCGCCATAACTCGAGCCTTTGCTGATCTGTGTCTTGTTAATCGCCACGCCCATTAACCAGTAAACTGAAAAATAAAGAAAATGTAAAGCACATTAGATACATAAAGTCATTAATTTCTCGTAATTGATTCAACGTACAAATTCCAAGTACAGACAATGCTGTAATTAAGCCAGCCCAATTCGCAGCCAGCAATGAGGTGATCAGGTAATAGAATATGCACGACAGCGAAAAGGTCGACCAGCCGGCAAAGTTCAGAAGACTGCTGAGACGAGGTTCAGTCATCACATATGACACTTCTTTCACACCCGACTTCTCGAAGAAGCTGCCTGTCTCATGGAAGCTCTCAATGATGCGATCCTTCTCGACGAATAGCTTTTGCAGCCAATCGGCAGCGGCCTTCTCGTCCTCCGGTATCTGTTCCAGCGGAATGCGACGCATTAGCATGTACGGATACACAGTCTTGCCATTGACCAGGGACAACATCGTTGGAGGTATCTTAAAAGAAAGTTTACAATTAAGATAAGCTACAGTAGGAATTAAGCTATTCACATACTTTCTCATCACGCTTGAATACCATGGTGATGTCATAGACAACTGGACAAATGCCACGCAATGTGGGTAAACTGGCTGTGAATCCCTTTGTCCTCGGTATCAGATGATGCTTCAGCACCGTCATGCCACGTTCCTGGGCGAACTTAACGGAAGCCTCGTGTTTCGATTCAGTAAATCTGGTGCCCTCGGCATTCAACAATAGCCATGTTGGATCGGGATAAGAGAAGACAATCTTTAGCTGCTTGGCAATGATCTCCTTGTCCTTGTCGTAGTCACGGTTGAGGAAGACAAACTCGGCCAGCCACCAGGCCCAGCCGATGCAGGGCACATATCGGATTGCCTTCTTGGCGTACGCCTTGCAATTGCCCAGGACACCCATCTTATCGGCAATCATCCAGCCAGCGAGCCAATCAATTTCATATTTATGATTCATGATCAGCAGCACATTCTCCCGGCCGGAATACTTTTTATAATCCTCCTCATCCATATAGACCCGCATTCGACAGCCCGCATACCAATCAGCAATAAATACAAGCTCTGCAATTGTAATGAATTAATTAAAAGTTAGATATTAAATAATATTAAACTTACGGCAGTAGAGGGAATAACAAGTGTAGTACATCAATTTGCGGAATAGATGTTTATTGAACGGCTTCAAGAAGATGTGGAGCAGCAGCTGGACGAAGTTGATCGTCAGGCCGCTGGTGAAGAACGTGATGGCAATGCATAGATGGATCAGTCTCAGTTTCTTCAGCTCCTGTAGCGTTATCATGATCGTGCTCTGTAAAGATAATAAAATGTTATCAAAATTAGAAGTTCTGTTGAGCTTATGTAATTTATGATATATGCTAAGATTTAGTTTGTAATGATTATGATTTAAAAAAATATATATTAAATTGAATTTATTAGTTTCAGTATTTTTAAAAAATTGTTAATACAAATTATTAAATGAAAAACTAAATTTTATTTAAATCGAGAGATTAAACTATTTTAAAACTTATTATTTTAAATTAAAAAAAATTTATTTTTTACAGGAAATTCCACACAAAATAAATCGAGAAATTAGACTAATTTCTAAACTTATTTTATTGAATATAAAAATGTATCTTTTTACAGGAAATTCCACAATAAAATATATATTCTAAGATTCAGTTTGTAAAAATTTATTTTAAAAAAATAAATTAAATTCAGTTTTTAATTTTCACTATTTATAAAAAATTTTTAAATAAAAATTATTGAATTAATAACTGCATTTTATTTAAATTGGAAAATTATAAAATAAACAAAAAATAAAAATGTATCTTTTTACAGAAAATCCACACAAAATAAAGGATATCAGAATTTTTTCGAACTGTAAACAAATTTGAGGAATTTATTAAATTAAATGTCCAATTTTCAATATTTTTCAAAAACTTAAAAAAAATCTTATTAAATCAATAACTGCATTTTATTTAAATTGCAAAAATTCGACTTATTTCTAAACCTTTTTAATTGAATATAAAAATGCATTTTGCAGGAAACTCCACACAAAATAAAGGATATCAGTTTTTTCGGACTTGATTTATTTTTTAGCTTTTTACTCTTACTTGCAATTCCTGCTAGAAACCGATAAGAATATATTTTTAATTAAAAAACTGGCTACGTTTTTATGACCACCTGGTTGACTTGGCACGCGTTTAGCTTCTGAACAAAGTCGACTAACAAACAACCAAAGCAAAGTTCCAGAAGCAGAAGCAGAAACTGAAACTTAAACGGACCAAGAACAAATTTGTCCCACGGCAACTGTTAATAGATTGCGAGTTCAATAGATATAAACGCTTGAATCTATATGGCGACTTTATCTCGAGTGGCTTTTATTGGAGAGCGATAGAGTGAGAGTGAGAGAGAGAGAGAGACAGATAAGGTTGCCGTTTGCTTCTGGCGAATGCAATTGCTATATAGTCGATTATTTTATTGGCATGTGAACTGACCAAAGTCCGAGCAAAAACCACTTCGAGTCATCTCAAAATACGTATATGTACAGTTGCTCAAGTAATTATTGTGACAACACAAACAAATTTTGATTAATTTTAAAACATATTAAAATAACTAAAACATTTCATTGCCAAGCAATTACTGCACCCACTGTATATGTATGTATGTCAGCTTATTTACATGTATTACGTATGTATATAAATAAGATACTTTTCACACGCGTGTTTTGTTCTGTATGTATGTGAGTGTGTGTGTGTGTGTGTGTGTGTGTGTGTGTGTGTGTGTGTGTGTGTGTGTGGGTGGGTTTGTTTGCAAACGTCAACATTTCATGGCAAAATTGCGATTAGTTACACTTTTATTATCTGTTCAATGGCGGTTCAATGATCTTTTAAGTAAAGTAAGTATAAAAAACAAACACATTGCCATACATTTTATCTAGTTGATGATTATTGAAGAAGGTCGACAAGAACAAACACGCATTGGATTTGTTATTCAATTTATTGCGTCTGCAGTTCCAGTTATGATTCAAGTGTATGTGTGTGTGTGTGTGCGATTTGAATATTGAATGTCTCCGCGTTACGAAATTACCTTTTTGGCAACGTTTTTGTTCTTTTTGTGCGATTCAATTATTGTTTTATGTTGTTTAATTTATAGTTGTTTTCGTGTGTAGAGTTGTATCGACTAGCCCTCTCGCTCGCTCGCTTTGCTTATGCCTAGGGAAGTTGCCTGACGTTTAAAAAAAAATCATGTGGCAGCCTTGGCACAAAAAAGGTGGCAGCTCACCAAAGTGAACGAAAGTTCGTTTTGTAGCCCTGGTTTGTATACCAGCAAACAGCTGATTTGACGAAACGGCGCCAATTTTGAATTCCATTTTGAATGAGCTGTTATCAACTACTAAGTTGTTTGTTTTTTTGTGTATACTTTCCGCGGTAATTGTTTATTGGAAGACGCCCGTCCTGATAAGAAAATTGCTAAACGCTACTTCCAAAAAAATGTGAGACATTTATAATCATAATTACGTTTATCTTATCAGTCTGACTCATTGATAAATTGTGCTCGCATGTTATCACTGAATTAACAGAATGTCATTCGATAATAGTTTGGGCCAAAGTTCAGGTTAATACCGAAATGTACTTCACATTGAATTCTTTATTTTCAGATCATTATAAAAATCATTAAATCGCTATATTTAATGTATGTCATATGAATTTCCTTTGTATCTCTGATACAATATAATTAATAAAAACTAATTCGATTTTGGTTTTCCCTCCCTGGCGCCGTAGGCGGAGGCTTTGCTGATCTTTGACATGTTTGACGCCTTTCTCAGCAGCAGGAAAACTACAAATAATAGAAAATAAATTAATTAAATTATGCAAAAATAAATAATAATTATACGTACAGCCACCGAGCACCAGAAGAGCAGTGATCAAGCCAACCCAATTGGCTGCTAGCAAGGATGAGACCAGGAATTGCAGAATATACAAGTTGGACACGAGCGCAATCACGCCAAAGCAGAGGAGACTGCTGAGACGTGGCTGGCAGACCTTGACGGGCACTTCCTTGAATCCGGACTGCTTGAAGAAGCTGCCCGTCTCATGGAAACTGTCAATGAGCTTATCCTTCTCCACATACAGCTGCTGCATCCATTCAGCGGCTGCCTTTTCATCCTGGGGCACTTTCTCTAAGGGAATTCTGCGGATAAACATGACGGGCTCCAAGTGATCTCCACTCAGCACAGCATTTATGTTTGGACGCACCTTGGCGTCTTTGCTGAACACCAAGTTGACATCATAGATAGCCGGGCAAATGCCACGCAGTGTGGGCAAACTGGTTGTGAATCCCTTGGTCCTCGGGATCAGATGATGCTTCAGCACCGTCATGCCACGTTCCTCAGCAAATTTCACAGATGCCTCGTGCTTTGCTGGCGTAAATCTGGTGCCCTCGGCATTCAACAAAAGCCAAGTGGGATTCTGATAGGAGTAGACAACCTTCAGCTGCCTGGCAATAATCTCCTTATCCTTATCAAAGTCACGGTTGAGGAAGACAAACTCGGCCATGCGCCAAGCCCAGCCAAGGATCGGCAGCATGCCGAGCGCCTTTTTGGCGAACGCCTTTGAGGTGCCCAGCAGCTGGAACTTGTCGAGCATCATCCAGCCGACCAGCCAGTCAATTTCGTAGGTGTGATTCATGATCATCAGTCCGTGCTCCTTGCCCGCATGCTTCTCCACCTCGGCATCCATGTAGATGCGCAGTCTGGCGCCTCCATACCACTCGGTGACACAAATCAGCTCTAAAATCAAGAAATTACTATACAAATTACTGAGAATTATTGAAAAGTAATGCAACTTACGGGAAAAGAAGGCATAGCAGGGATAATACATCAGTTTCCGGAATAATACGGGATTAAAGGGCTTCACCAGGATGACGAGTAAGAATTGTGCAATGTTGCAGACAAAGCCGCAGGTGAAGAATGTGATGGCAATTATCAGATGGCATATTGTCATCTTCTTCAGCTTCTCCAGCTCAACCATGATGACCTTTTGAAATAAGAAATTAAAAATAATATGAATACAAATTATTACATACTCAAAATAAATTAAAAGTATTTAAAAAAATATGATTTTTAAATAGGAACAAATAGAAAAAAAATATGTTATTCAAAATAAATTATGTGTGTTTAAAAAAAATATGTTATTCAAAATAAATTATGTGTGTTTAAAAAAAACATGTATTTTAATATAAGAAACAAATACAGTCGAACTTCCCAAACTCGAATCACCATTATCCAAAGAAAAAGTTCGACTTATGGAGACTTTGACCTATGGAATTATTTTTTTAAAGGCTTTTAAAAGAAACTACAATTTCGTTCATTCATAAATACATTTCAAATTACATACTTTTCTTGTTATTTTCAACAAAATGAAATTCCAGTTTAATCAAGACCCGTCGATATTATCAAAAACTGGTTTTTTCGTTCATTTGCCGTATCCAGAAGAAGTTCCCGATTCAAATGACATCATAATGAATTTTATACTTTTTATACATATATCAATATTGTTTTCGCTGAGATACCATATTTTTCAGCCACTTAAAATTTTTTTGGTCCACTTTCGAATTCCTTAACTAACACACTGGCCGGCATATTTATTTTGAGAAAACTAAAGTTAAATCTACTCATAATTTGAACCAACTTCATGTACATTTTGGCATCAATGGAAAGGTCATTTAAATTCCTTTTGAATGATGCAAAACTTTCCTTAACCCATTAAGTACCCTTCGAAAATTTAGAATTTTTGTAAAGGTCTACTTTTAAAACTTTTTTTCTCGGGTTTAAACCAAAAATGTATTAACGCAAAAAAATTCTTCAAACAATTTTTATAGTGACTGCAAAAAATATATGTTCAAAAATCTCTTTGCCAGTACTTTTTATGATTTTTTGAAAATTGCTAAACATTACTATTTTAACCCCTTTATAGCAAGTAAACGCTATTGCCACTCAATTTAGTTCGAGTAAGGGTAAATTCGAATTATAGAAGATTGAGTTATGGAAGTTTGACTGTATAAAGTTTATTTTTTAATTAGTCAATTATTTTTTAGTTATAAAAGAAACTAATAAACAAATATGCAAATTTACTTTTGTCAAAACATTTATGTGACTAACTGTACATATAATTAAGAAACTGACACAATAAATAATATGCATAAATTAAGACCAACTAAAAATAACCTTTAACACATTTATAACACATTTTAGTTACGTAAATTTTAAGCAATACTTGGAAAATTAAAAAAACGTATTTGTTTTTTATCAATTGAACTCTGATATGTGGTTAAAAATTGTACCCTAATCACATTTAATTATCGTCATAAAACCGTAAGCTCACCTGTTAACTGTTGATTGTTCAAAGAGCGAAGAAGAGATCTATAATAAAAGGGGAAATATTGCTTCCTGCCTTGCTTGCACCCACAGGCAGCTGCTGTGGTCAACTGAATGCCGAAAAAACAGACCGAATAACCGTTTGTTCTATTTCCATTGACTTGTTTTGCGATAGTATTCGTGATTACCGTTATCAGTAGTGGGAGAACTTGTAAGTCGACGCGACAAGCGAACAGTCAAGATAGAGAAAATAAAGCACGCCTTCTTTATATATTCGTACATATATATTTTAATGACCCTACGAGGTGGTTATAGTTCAAATAAACCAATTCGAATCGTTACACGCTATAAATATGTGTCAATATATGCATATATAAATATACGCACATATAAATATATATCACATTGGCGTGCAAATTTGTTTACATACTATACGTATGTATGTATATACAAACATTTATATGTACATATGTACATACATAGGTATGTTTGAGTCTATATATCATTATTTATATCACATGCTGTGAGCGCTCTTCAGTTAAGAATCGAATTCATCTTAATAATTAAATGTTGTTTATGCCGGCTTTTCTCTGACAGACGTGACGTTTAATTAATTTCACGATCAAAACAAATGAAAAAGCTCTCCTATAAGTTGAAATCTTGAAATATATACAATGCGGCGCTCCAAGTGGTGAAATCAGCTGTCACAATCTACGAAAAGTGCAACCATAGATGGCGTATTTATATTTCGCAAGACAGTCACAAGGTGCCGCCACAGCATTAATTCGGGTGGCAGCATTGGCCGCCAGAAAAAGAAATTAAGTAAGAAGCTCAAAAAATTTAAAAAATCGACAAAAATATAACGAAAAATTCTGTAAAAAGTTTCATGGCTACGGTGGCAGCCATGAAAGTTTCACAGGAATCTTTGTTTTACTTTTGTCAAGCTCTTTAATTGCCAAGGTTGCCACCTTGCTATCTCATTTGCCAAAGGCTGCCACATGATGTTTTTTGTACCTTCAGGCAACTTCCCCAAGGAAAAAGCAAAGCGAGCAAATTTTTTTTGCAATGCAAGACAACATTTAAGAAGTACTAATTAATTTGTCTAAAATTGCCACTTAGGCTGTCTGTGTGAACAAAGAGACAAACTCCAGTGGGCTAATTCAGCTGCTGTGTGAAAAGCGCTCGTGAAAAAGCACTTTGCTGGCTAAAAGGGCCAATCGCCATTTCTGCCGGCAGACGCAGACGCTTTTCGGCAAAAGAGAAAGAAAAAAAAAGATTGAATAGGCAAAAAAAACAACAAAGCGAAAAACGTGAGAAGCGCGTGAGTATTGACAATAAGCCTGTAATTATATGATTAGTGAATGTATGTGCATTGTTTTTAGTTAGTGTGCACTTTGATCAGTTAGAAACCATGTCGAACGTGGAGATTTACGACTCGTCCAACTCGAACCTGAGCAGCGATGAATACAGTCACGACGAGGACGACGATGCCCTGATGGACGTGGCTGTCAGCAAGCAGCAGCAGCAGCCGCTGGAAACACCGTCCAAATCAACCAAGTCTAACACAACGTCAACGTCCACCGACACATCGCCGTCAAAATCAACAACCAGCAATGCAACAACTCCAAGAAAAACATCCTCCATTGAATCGGATGCCGCTGCCGGCTCAACACCAAATAAAGCGCCGAATAGTCGTGAGCGTACGCAGCGCCAAATAAAGCAGATGCAGCGCGACAATATGGCAAATTTATATTTTAAACGTCGCAGCATTAAATGGTATGTTTTCATTTTTATCACATACGTTTTTACGGTGCATTTTATGAATTGCTAAATTCGACAAAAAAAAAAATGGATATAAAGATCACAAAGTTGCCAGATGTTCAAAACTTAAAAAAAAGTGATAAAACTGCTTATTTGTCAACAGCTGTTTAAGTATAGGGTACATGGTACATTTGTATCAAAAATGGTACATATTTTTAGTCGGTACCTCGGTTGCCACTTTAGAAAATCTGATTGATGATCCAAGTTGACTAAAAAAGAGCCAAGACTTTTTTCAGTTCATGTTATTTTTGCATTTAATTAAATAAAAAACATTCGATCACAATCACTGAAAGCAATTACACATATTTACAAAATATTTCACATTTTCATCTTCTGTGATTATGTTATTAAATAAAAATAAATATGTACTTCAGCCTAAAACTATACAAAATAACTGATTCTGAAGTGTTGAAAAAAAGCCAATTCGCAGAAATACTGAAATTGCGCCAACAGGAAAAAAAATAGCCAGTTTTGGCGCAAAAACGCCAATTGTGGCAACAGTGGTCGTTGGTACAGCGGATTCATACTGTTTAAATGTTACACTATACATTTATTTAAGCATTTACCGAATATCCGAAAAAAGAGTATCTTTTATTCCTAAGTCATTTTTTTCGGGTTTGACTTTTTAAACTCACTTTTGACATAACTTTATGAAACCATTAATAAAACTGCTTTTTTGTACGGTCGGTACACGGTACATTTGTATCAAAAGTGGTACATATTTTCAGTCGTGGCTACAGCGGATAACATACTGTTTACATTTGAAATTTATTTAATCGCTTACTGGATATCCCACACAAAAAAGAATATTTTTTTTACCTAGGTCACTTTTTAGGCTTTGATTTTTTTAAACTCACTTTTGACATAAGTTCATGAAACGAAAAATGAACAAAGTAGTCCTTGCTAGAGTTTTCATCACATTTGTTGCCTGTCTGAGTTTAAATCATGACAGCTTCTCATTAATATTGAGTTTGTCATCTGAAACAGAACTAATTGTAATTTAATTTCTTCAATTAATTTATATTATTTTCCAAATGTACAGGCTTAATCAACGCTTAACTAAGAAACGTGATTATAGCAATCAAATGAGGGAAGTTCTGCCCAAGCATCGGGAGCACGCCCGCCGCATGGCCGAGTATCGGGCCAATAGGCGGGCCTATGAGATGGATCAGCATCGTCGTCGCTATGATCGCACACCGAGTCGCAGTCACAGTCGCACACGGACTCGCAGTCCCAGTCGTAGCCACAGTCGCAGTCACAGCCACAGTCGCAGTCACAGTGAATCGCTGGAATTGATTTGCCTGGACGACACGGAGAACGAGGATTCGCCAGAGAAGCCGACAACGAAAGCACCGAAAACGGAGCAACTAATACAGCAGGTTGTCTCCAAGAGCCCGCCGCCATTTAGTATGCAATTGGAACTGGAGTCAGAGGCAATGCCAGCTGAAAATGGATCTGTGCTGGATGAGTTTCTGACCCTCAAGCCGGCTGTAGCTGCCGAGCCAATTATTGAAGAGGCTGCGGTCTGTAATGACTTGAAGGAACAACAGCCACAACAAGAGCAATTGGATTTGACTGTATTGTCCAGCTATAACCATAAGGTTGTGCAAGAGATTGAGATACCCATGGAAGAGACGACGCTTAAGCGTCGTCGTTCAGTGACACCGCCGCCAACTGAGCTAACTATTGATAAGCGCACAAAGACAATGCCCATACAAGATTTGGATGATGACATTATAGAATTTCTACCCAGTGATATGTCAATGACTGCAAAGCAGCTATCAACACCAACACCAGCAGCACCAGCTCCATCATTACCACCACCACAACAGCCACATCCACAGCAGGAACCACCGCCACCACCAGCAACGCCACCGCAAAAGGCAAACATTATGGAAAACCCTTTGGTTGCGTCCATAATCAATGCTGAGGCCGCTAATGTTCCCATTCTGAAATTGGGTTCACCCTATTCGCTGGCTGCATCAACTGTCTTGGAATATTATGGCCAGGAGAAGGAGCCAGAACCTAAACAGATGCAGCCAGAGAACTTGGCGCCCATATCCTATAGCCTAGAGACGCCCACACCGCCCGTGGAGCCCATGGAGATTGTCTATCCCAATGAAAAGCTGCCAAATATGAATGAGACAAGTGCATCCGTTGTTCAAACGGTCAGTGCACCAGCTGTTATCCAGCAACAGGCTGTGCTGGAGCCACACACATTTGCGTTGCCACAGCAACATCCACAGCAACATCCACAGCAACAACAACAAGAACAACAACAGCAACCACAACAACAACAACAATTGCTGCAGACACCACAACAGCAACAACCACAACAACCGCCTCCAAAGCCGCGTTCCGAGTCCGCCTCTAGACAAACACAAACTGTGCCGCCTGGACGCAACAAATCCTCCGTTGATCTGAACAACAGCAACAGCGATGCCGTCTTCCATCAGCGTGTAAAGGAAATGTACGTGGACCTGGACGAGATTATGACTGATAAAGTGCGTGCCGTTAAGCCAGAGCTCAAAGCCTACGCCGAAGAGAAGCAACACATTGATTCGGACATCAAGACGCTGGACAAATTGATTGGCCAAAAGGAGGAGGAATACAATCGATTGCTGCACTTGCGCTGCATCAAGGAGGAGCTGCGTGCGCGCATCGAGCGCAAGGAACGCATTCTGATCATGAAGGAGATTCTGCCTTCGATTCTGAATAAGAACTGCAACACGTCGGAGATTTATGAGATGCACTCGCTGCTGATGCAGGAACAGAATGCGCCAATGCCGTCGCGTCATGGCGTCACGGCAATGGAGCAGCTAATCAATAGAGTCGAGAACGGCTTGGATGATATCAAAATACTGCGCAGGTATGTCGAACAGATTCCTACTGGAATTTGTGCAATTGATGATGCTAAGATTGAAAGAAATGCAAAACTATGTGAAGAAATTAAGCAGAAAAGTAAAAATGCAATAAGAGAATAAAGCGAAATTGGGAAAATTATGTCATAAAACTAGGAAACTAAAAACTGGGGGAAGAAATCGATAAGATATTTAAATTGGAGAAAACAAATTTGGAAAGCCTTAATCGGAATTAGAAAAATCACAGCCTATTTCTAATTTTAAAATATATAAAATGGGAAAACAATTTTGGAAAGACAGCTTTAATCGGAAGTAGAAAAATCACAGTTTATTTCTTATATTAATACATTTTAATTGGGGAAAAGAAATTTGTGAAGAAATCTTAGTTAGAAAAATATAGGATATTTCTTATGCTAAAATATTTAAATTGGAAAAAACAAATTTGGACAGAAAACTTATATCAAGTTAGAAAAATCACAGTTTATTTCTAATGTCACGAAACTAGATTTTTCAACTTTTTTTTTACCCTTTTCCATAATTATTTTGGTTTTTTTTAAACTTTATTCTTTGTTAATATTTTGTCATTATTTTAATTAAAAACAAAATTGGAAAGACAGCTTTAATCGGAGCTAGAAAAATAAAGGATGTATCAAATGTTAAGATATTTAAATTGGGGAAAACAAATTTGGAAAGAAAGCAATCGGATTTAGAAAAATCACAGTTAATTTTTAATTTTCAAGTTAGAAAAATCACAGTTTATTTCAAATGTTTTTATATTTAAATTGGGAAAAACATATTTGGAAAGGAAACTTTAATCATAGTTAAAAAATCACAGCTGATTTCTAATTCTACGAAACTAGATTTTTCAACATATTTTTTTACCCTTTTCTATCATTATTTTTGTTTTTTAAACTTTATTCTTTGTTTATACTTTCTCTTTATTTTAAATTTAAAAGTAAAAAGTAAACATGTGTAAACTTTCTGAAATGTAAAATATAAATTGATAATATTTTATTTTAATCATTTAGCGCACTGGGAATGCAGGAGAAGGAGACGTTGCCAATTCCTCGACCTCCGCCACATTTTGAGGCACACAGACGCAACTCGGTGCCATCGATGCGTCCGCCGCCGCCACCAGTTGCCGCCGATCGTTCGGCTGTTTATGGACGCCAAGGAGCCGTGCGTGATGTGCGCGGTCTGATCGAGGACTATCGTCGCGAGCATCCCGAGGAGCAGCCGCTGGTGGGCAAACGCAATAAACTGCAGCCGCCATCGTCGTCGCGGTAAGAGTAACTCAATCTGCGAATGTTGGCAATAATAAACAATGAATTTTGCAGTTACCAGCAACTGATCAATGAGTCCAGGCAGCTGACGAACTCATCAATGAATCTTGCTGCGGCTTCCTCGTACCGCAATCAATCCGAGATACATCGCAGTCAACCGAATCTGTCGAACAATCATTTTGATAGTGAGATGCCAATCAAACCGTTGTACAACAGCAGTCCATTGGGCGCTGCCAATCAGCGCAATCAGTCTAGAGCTAATTCTCATGTGGGTGGCAAAGTTGGAAATTATTATAATAAATGATAAATGATATAATAAATGATAATATAAATTTATTTCTTCTTGTTTATTAGTACAACAATGACATGCATTCCATGTACTCGTCGGATCAGGTGCAGGAACTGGAGCCGACGGGACGAGCTGCCAATCGTATCAACAACAATAACAACAATAGAAGCAAACACATTGGCGCCACAACAAATGGACCCGAGGATCTGGAACGCCGCTGTCAGCAGTGTCAGCGCTTTAAGGCGACTTACATGTGTGCCGGCTGCAAGAATCAATGGTACTGCAGTAAAGAGTGTCAGGTGAGCCGGGAGCTGGAGAGCATTTTTTATAATTAACTAAAATAACTGATGAATTTATTATTAATTTTTGCAGTTGCATGCCTGGGATACACATTGGGAGACATGCTGCGATTAGGAATTAAGCGCTGTATCAGCATTACTACTACAATTAAATCAAATACAGACATATGTGCATAGACACGCCTACTCATAACCATAACTATAACCCATACCCATCCCCTTTCTCCAATCCCCGACATACATAATTCATCATCACTGACAACTTTTGGAAATGTAATGCATTAATATAATATATATATGTGTAATTATCACTTAAATTAAACAATCACACATTTATTCACACTTTTCTAATATGTAATTGCAATATGTGAAACAAAACAAACCAACCTTTAAAATATATACTATAATATAATAATAATAATAACTATACATATCTAAAAGTTGTATTCATGTATTTCCTGTGTTGGCTGCTCGCCTGCCACTTGATTGACTTTAATCGAGTGATATATTTATTGAGTTGATCTTGACATTGGGGAGTCGCAATCAAAAACAATTAATCTCAGCAATCATTATTTGTCATGCAATTATTACATTTTGTTCGGACTTTTAATTTCTCAATTGAATTTCGTTGCATACTTTTGGAATGATTTGATCGAGAGATTAGAGAGATTAGATTAGACTTTTATCACTAAATATAAATATGATTTAATGTATTGTTATTTTTATATTATGTAAAAAGCACGCCCCCAGAAATAGGCTACATTAATTTGGAAATCAGTTGAAAACAATTAAACTTTAAATATACAAAAATTATTGGATAATATATTCAATAATCAAAAATGTATAAATAATCTTACTTTTCATATGAGATTTTATTTCTTTTATCCAGATAGTTTCCTTTTTTTTTATAAACTTGTAACTTTTTTAAAAAGTTTTAATAAATTTACATATTATTATAATTATATTTATGTTAATATTATTTAGGAGAATTCAAGTTTAGTTAAACATAGGCCGTGTTCACCAGAACTAATCAATCAGTAATCATGTATTTTGTTTGTTCGATAACAAAGCATCACAATCAGAAAATTTCAGCGTACTATTTTGGTGATGAATTTTCAGTCATCATAATCACAAAATTTGAAATCATGATTGCTAATCACTGCATTTCACCAGAATAATCATGCGAATTTCATCGATTTTCTGTTGTCGATTTGTTCTGGTGAACACGGCCATAGTTTGTTGTTTTAATAATCAATAAATTTATCAATTTTTTCTTATTTTTGATTCAGAAATAGTATATAAATTTAAATCTCTTTAAATTTAATGCTTTTAGTTTGTAAATATTATTTTTATTGATATGATAATTGTTTATTATTATGATAATTATTACCATATGATAGCTAAATATATAAAAAAATTATCAATCATTGAATTCATAAATTTTTCTAACTTTTGATTCAAAAATAGTATATCTTATATTTTATTTTATGCATTCAGATAGTTGTTTACAAATTTTATTTTATTTAATTAGTAAATATTATTTTTATTGATACGATAGTTATTTATTATTTTGATAATTATTAATATATGATAATTATAGTTATATGCAAATCATTAAGTTTAAGTTTATTGTTTAGCCAAGTTGTTGGTCCCTCAGTTGTTTTTGTGCAGAAGAAACTTGGCTTCTACTTGCTATATCTGCGCAGATGACAAATCATCTCGATGTCTGTGATGTGCAGGCGGAGCGGCTCCCGGTTGGACCACATGACGCGACGCAGTTTACGAATGCGCAGCTGTCGCTTGCAGTGCAGCTGGAACTTCAGATTCGGATTCCAGATGGCATCGTTGATGTTGTTGCGGTTGTTGCCATTACGCGTGACACATTTAAAGGCGTATTGCCACCACAAGCGACTGTTTTGTTTTGTGCTGTGCTGCGATTCGGATTGAAATTGAAATTGAAAATTGAAATTATTATGGCCATAATAATTTGCCAAGTTTGCTAAGCATTTATGAGCACGTCAATTGGTTAGACTCACCATATAAACGGGCAAGACGTAAAAACGTTTGCACTCCCGACGCCTAAAGTTGAACGCTATCGGATGCCGTTGCGTTGTCGACACCTTTGTCAGGTGCGATCGTATGGCGCTCGCCTGGGTGGGTCTCTGGTGCTGCAAACGGGCCTGTCATCATTTTTATCATCATCATCATCATTGTGGTGGTGGTGGTTGTTAGCCAAAATCGTATGGAAATGGTTTTGAAAATGGAAATGGAAACCAAGCGTAGCACGCGCATTATTGGCACGCGCACGTACATAATTATTTAGGTTTTTTTTTAAAACAATTGAACTTTTTTTTTAATTTTCTACGTCTTTTTAATACCCTTTCAGGGTGTATTATGATTTCTTTACAACATATGATGACTTTAATACACTACACACGTGTATTCCAACTTACTACGACTATCTGCTTTGTTTTTCTGAAAATTTGACTATCCAACTTTGTGTCTAATCTATGTGAACTCAGCTTTCTGTGCAGCTATTTCAATGAAATTTGGTATAGAGGTTGCTTTTGATGCTAGTTAGCATATATGTAAGTATGGTTGGAATCGCTACACTAACAACATTATTATCGTAGAAACTGGTTAGTTAAATAAGGAAAACCTCTCAGAATATTTTTATTTTGTCGAATTTTCTTAAATTTCACGCAAAAATGTTGATTATTTAAAAAGATAAAAGAAATCTAAAATTGATGTTTTTCTGAAAACTTTACTATCCAACTTTGTGTCTAAACTATGTGAACTCAGCTTTCAGTGCAGCTGTCCCTATGAAATTTGGTATAGATGTTGCTTTTGATGTTAGTTGGCAGATTTGTAAGTATGGTTAGAATCGCTGCACTAAAAAAATAATTATCATAGAAACTGTTAAGTTAAATAAGGGAAACTTTTCCAAATACTTTTAAAAGTTTATTTTGTCACATTTTTTTAAATTTCACGCCAATATATTGATCATCTAATTAGATATAAGAAATTTAATATTTATTAACATGAGAACAGAAAATTATAATAATATAGAAAGTGCATTGAAAAGTCAATTGATTTGATTTTTCTTTATTTAATTTGAAATATGCGCAAAATGTTTATTTCTATAGCTTAGAATTTCAGTTAGTTGAGAAAGAATTCGCGCCAAATTTGGATTGCAAATGATTCAAAGCGCAACTGTCTACAAATGTTGATAAGTACAAACTTCATGATGATAATCATCGGGGGTGATAATGAAGTTGCAAGTGCGGGCGCGGTCGCTGAATGACTCCGAGAGTGTCGAGAGTCGATACTCGGGGACTTGGCCCTGAACTTGCTTATCAAAGCGGCACACAGCAATAGTTACTCTTTGTGCTTGTTGTTGTTTACATAATTACTGTAAAAATTACAGTTGCAAGTTGTAAATTGTTTTGTAATAGCAACTGCGGTTTAAGCAAAATTCAAACTGACAATCGAGCGAACAGTTTGAATATTCCAAGTTTTCAGGTCCAAGTCTCGACTCGACTTGACAGCTGAGTGCTTCGAGAGCAATTAAATGCGCTTATCAGTTTAGAGCTATAGCTCGAATTAGCACCCCATACACACACACCTAGCCCTCTCGCTCACACACCTATACCTCTCCCGCTCGCTCTCGCTCACACCTGACTAGCCCAGCGTCCTCGACGGTTACAGCTGCGTCAGCCTCGACATCGACGTCGTCATCGTCTCTTGACACTCGCTCGGGTTCGACTCTTTGGGATTTGTGTATTATTATTAAACAGTTTTACAAGCCGCTAACGTTCGAAAATTGTTGCTAATTAGTTGAACCGCGCACGCCGGCGCAGCAGACCTTAAAAGCGCCCCCGATAAGCAAAAGCAAAAGCGTTTTATGGCTAGGGAGATGGAGGGGGAATCCAGGTGCCAAGCAGGGTGAGAGGTGGCGAGGAAGGGGAACAGACTACGCCTAGGTCCAATAAAAACGCTATACACATCATCAGCAGCCAGCAGCTGTGTGTCATGCTCGACGGCAATACAAAAAAACAAAACAAAACAATTGAAATGTTTTAAATTCTATGCAAAACTTGAATAACTTCAGAGAAGTGAAAGATATAGGGGGTAAAATTAGCTAGGAATTGTTAAGACTTGAAGAAAAGAACTTTCTTAATCTCGAGTTTATCATTTAAACTTTAAAGTACTGAGCTCAAGCTTTTAAAAAAGTTGGTATTTATAGAATATTCTAAAAACATCAAATAAAGTCAAATACTTGAATAAACATGGTAGATTATCCCAAAAAAAAGTAGTTTTCGGAAAATCTCTAAAAAAAATCGCATTAAAGTTTGATAAAACTAGCTGAAATTTAAAAAAAATTCGAAATAGAGCTGTAGAAACTCAAGAAATATATCAAATAAAGTCAAAAATTTAAATTAACATGGTAGATTATCTCAAAACTAAGTAGTTTTCAGAAAATCTGTACAAAAAACGAACTAAAGTTTGATAAAACTAGCAAAAATTTAAAAAACTAGGAAGAAAAATTCGTTGGAACCCTCTAATTGTTTGAAAATTTTTGAACACATTCAGAATTTGGAATAAACCTCATAAAAACCGATATAGTACATGCAAAAAGAGTTTGTCTCTAGAATTTAACTATGTATCTAAGAAATATTATTATAGAATGTTTATTAGCTAAAGTTACACTATTTTTAGAAAAATTAAATTATTGAAATTGAAAAACTAACAAAAATTAATTATTGTTAAGCTCCTAAAAGAAATATACAAACTCATAAAAACAGGTGATTAATCGATAAAGTTTGTCATCAAATTAAAAAAAAATCAAAAGAAACAAAAGCAACTTTAAAATCAAACCATGAAAAACAATTCTAAACTTTAAAGAAGAAACCTAGTTTTTCAATTCTTAATTAGAAAACCAGTTAACAAGCAGAAAGTATTGAATTTAATTGAAATTGAAAGTAGTCGAAGTCTTTCCATATTGAAAGCTCGTTAGCATTTGATGAATTGAATGGAATACATATTGGAATTTTCCCATCAACAACAAAGGGCATTCCAGACTTTCGCTTATTTATACCATACAAATTAATAGAATATTTTTAATAAATTAATGTACATAAAAAACTAAATAGAATATTTTCAATAAATTAATGTACATAAAAAAAAGTAAAGTAACAGCTCAACAAAATTGTTGTTTGTCATACTTTTGAGAGTAGAAAACAATATTTCAAAAAAAAAACTTTTACTCAGATCAAATTAAATAACAATTTATTTGATTGTGCGAAGCGTTTCTGACTTTTGATTGTTTAAGTGAATTGATTGATAGAGTTCAATTGACCCAAACCTTAAAGACTTAAAAAAACGTAAGTAAATAAGAAAACCAATATTTAAATGAAAGTTTTTAAGCTTTTTGGAAAATAGACTGTAAAATTTGTGAAGTTAATTGCTAGTTTTTTAATTTACCAAGTAAATTAAAGAGAGTAAATTGATTTATAGAGTTTAATTAACTCAAATCTCAATGACTTTTTCAAAAAAAAATTTTTTAAAAATACTAATATACTTAAATCAAATATTTTGAGTTATTTTGAACTTAGTTTTTGAGCATTTTGTAAAGTATTCTATTACATAACTGAACTTTATTACTAGTTTATTGTTTTATAGAGTTTATTTGACTCAAATTTTAAAACTTTTTAAAAAACATACTAATATACTGAAATCCAATATTTTGGTTTATTGTGAACATATTCTTGGAGTTTTTTAGAAAATAGACTGTAAGATAAGTGAAGCTTATTACTATTTTTGAAATTTACTAGATAAATTACAGTAAGTAAATTGATTTTAAATAGCTTAAATAACTCAAATCTCAGTTAATTTTCCAAAAAAAATACTGAAATTCAATTTTTTGAGTTCTTTGTGAAAATAGGCTCTAAGATCACAGCTGTTTATTTTTACTAAAATCCAATCTTTGAATATTTGGTATGGAAATCTAATGCTTCGATTTGTGTTCGTGTGCGTGTGTGTGTTTGCTGGACTGTTACTATCTCTATCTGTCAGCGATGGAATATCTGCGATCGTCGTCGCCGTCGTCGTCGTCGCTCGTCGTGGTTGTGATTCAGCGAGTGGGTAAACAATAAAGCAAAACAACTCCCACAAGCACCACAATGTGATGTATGGTGGTGTGTGTGGTGGTGCGCGGGTTCTACGATTGCAATCCAACCAACCGAACCGAACCGAACCGAACTGAATCCGACGAAAAATCCAACGAACCCGATTCGAATTCCGTTCTGTTTTACAATTTGTATTTTTTTGTGGTATCTGTCGTGTCAATTCGAATTTCACATTCGCTCGGTACGGATCGGATCGTGAGTTTACGGCTTGTATTTATACTTTGTCAGATTGCGGATCGTTCTCTGTCTGTCCAGTTCGCCGTGTAGTTCTTCGTACAAAATTCATGTTAATGAATGTTAATTTATACATTTTGTAAGAAACGCACACACAAAAATCATTTGAAAGTGAATTTGAAACTAAGCTAAATTTCGAAATGGATCCCGATTTTGTGAACAAATACAACCAGGTGCTGAGTCGCCTCAAGCTCGTGGAGAACTTTGATGGGGATCCCGGCAAACTGCCCCAGTTTCTGCACAAAATCGAGGCTCTGATGCCGGCGATCAACAGCTTCGATGATTACTACAAGGCTCAGCTGATCGGGCACATCAAGAACAAGTGCACGGATCGGGCACGGGATGCGGTCTTCACCCGCCAGCTGAGTGCTCCGGCGGGCAACGGACATGTGGCAGGCAATGGCAGTGCGCTGCTCCGTGTGGAGTCCTGGCACAAGCTGAAGGAGCAACTGTTGCACAGCTTTGCGGAGCGCGAGTCCAGCTATGCTTTGATACACAAGATCAGGAGCGCTGTGTTGGATTCGAACATAGAGTTGTATTATCAGAAAATGGCCAAATTGAAGCAGCGTCTGTTGAATCGCAAGTTGACCCACAATGATACGCTGTATGCACTGGAGGACATTGAGCGGATTACCCTACAAGTGTTCCGGGATCATTTGCCGGAGCCAACGCATTCGATGATCCTGCGGCGGAATCCCAAGAGCATGGAGGAGGCCTATCGCTATATTGTGGAGGTGCAGCAACAGTTCTATACACAGAGCGGACCGCTGGGCGGGGAACATCTGGGCGCCACCTTCAGTACGAGCCACAAACAGACCTTTGGCGTCGGCATGGGCGGCGTGGGCATGGGCGGCGTGGGCATGGGCACGGTGGGCGTGGGCACCGTTGGCTCGGGCGTCGGCATGGGTCTGGGCATTGCCTCCGTGGGTTTGGCCAGCACCGGATTTGCCTACAATCGACAGCTGTCCGAGAAGTCGCAATTGGCCAACAATAATAATAATGGCCAGAAGAGCTATTATAATCAGGCCGCGCCCGCTGTGGGCGCTGGCAAAACGAATCCCATGTTCAAGAGCAATGTGGGCAATCCCAGCTTCAAGAGCAGTTTCAGTTACAATGGCTCGAGCAGCAACAGCAATTCCAACTCCTGGAGCAAGCTGGACAAGAACAAAGCGGGCAAGGATGCGGCTGGGAAGGCTGGACAACAATTGAAGGGCAACAGCGGCAGCAGTTGGCGCAAGTGAAACGGAAGTGCCTTTGGGCCCAGCAATGAGCTAATCCCTAACCAAAAGTCGAACCTGCTCATGACCTAATCTCTTCATTTGTAATTGTTATTAAACCTCTGACTAAGCCCGTCGTTCATAGTGTGAGTGCAATTTGCCCATTTTGCCATTGCATGCCTCATGCTAATTATCCAAATCCCCCCTTCTCCCTCCCCTGCCCACCTGTCCTCTTGCCCCCCTCTAATAGTCATGATTATGATGATGATGTTGTTGCTGCAGTTAAATGATTCCGATGCTGTTGTTGATGATGATGATGATGATGATTGCACTCCCGACACTGAACCCGCCATGGCGCATGTTAATTATTAGATCATAAGTCTTAAATGTGTATATATATTGTATATTGAAACCCTTCCCATACCCCCCTCTCCCCTTTCTCCCCTCTACCCAAACCACTCTAATCCTCTACTGAAATTTGTTGTTGTTTACAAAAAAAATAAAGTGTAAAGTCTAACACCCCGATGGAGTCTATAAGTCTAGGTCATACAAACGGGATACAGTGGCAACTCGCTAAAAAGTTTGACATTTTTTCTTATTTAGAGAGGTTTTACTGTAGTTGGGCAACAGAGTTTTTTAGCAAACTACAGTTGAACTTCCATAACTCTAACTTCCATAACTCGAACTTCTTTCTAACTCGAGCTGAATAAGTGGCAGTAAAATTAAAAAACTTAAGAAAAGGAACTCTATAAGTCGAAGTCGATAATGGTAATTCGAGTTAGGGAAGTTCGACTGTAGTTGCAAACTCATCTCATTCATCTCTCATAGCGAATTTGTACTGTTTTACTTTTATAGCTAAAAACAAAACTTAAAATATCCAAAGAATCTATCAGGGATGCCACAGAAATCGATTTCGCTTAAATTTCATACAAATTCAAGTGAAATTCAAGCGAAAGCGATTTGTAGGCATAATAACCATAGAATCTACCAATTAGTTCAGCTTTAGCTTGTTCGTTTGATTTAAAAACAAAGCAAAGCTTCACTGTAGTTGTATGAAAGGGTCAAGACTTTATATAAAAACTAGAAACTAGATTACATGGTATATCATATCATATTCATATTCTATCATTATCATATTCTAAATTTTAGCTAGATGGCGCTAGGTGCGCCATATACTTACACCATAGCGAGGCCTGTCTGTAGTTAACGAAACTCCACTGCAATTAATTAACAGTCTCTATAAATTCTACAATATATTTAATGCTGTAGCTTAAGTTTTGTTAATTACACCTTCGCGTAGTTTCACTGTAGTTAGATAACATTTTGAGTGCTATCCGTAGATTCAAACATATCTAGCATTAAGCAGAGAGAATTTAATTTCATTTAGCATTCATCATAGCCTTGCTTCACTGTAGCTAAGAAAATTTAACTGTAGTTAAATAATAGGCTCAACGTTATCTACAGATTCCATAAACTAAGTGAATTTCGAGATTTGTTGGTGCGTTGTCACCATAGCCAAATTATACTGTAGTTAGAGAAGCTTCACTTTGGTTAAATAACACCTTCAGCTCTAAATAGAGATTCTAAAAACAAAATCCAGTCGCAGTGCATTCATTTAGTAGTTCATATTATTGATGTACGTTACATCGAAGCATCACTGTAGTTGAGAAATGTTTGCTGTACCTAAAGAAAACACTTAGCTCTAGCTATAAGCTCCACAAAGCAAATTCCAGTCGCAGTTCATTTTCATCATTTATGTACGTCATATCAAAGCTTCACTGTACTTGAAAAATGTTTACTGTACTCAAATAATACACCCAGCTCTAGCTACAAGCTCCACAAAACAAACTCCAGTCGCAGTTCATCTTTATCAGTTACACCATAGCGAAGCTTCACTGTACTTGCAAGTATAGTACTCACCGCCTGCTGTCCGGCGGCCCGTGACGTCGCCGAGCTGTTGTCGTAGGTCGCATCCGGCGGCGGCGGCTCGTTGATCTCCTGCAGCTTGACGGCCTTCGACTTGGACTTGTCGCGATCGGGTTTCCCGAACAGACCCCGACGCTCCGCCATGCTGATGAGGTACTTCTCGTTGAGGTGGGTCAGCGACTTGCGGCGGATGAGGGAGAGGAAGCTGCCCGTCGTCTGGTGCTTGATGCAGTTGTCCTGGTTGATGCAGATATCCGGCACAGTGTCCCGCACGAACTCATCAATGTCCGGCGTGCAGATCAAATCGATGCTATCGACGCGTGGCAATTGCACGACAGGCACAGCGGGTTCACCCGGCTCCTTGCGCTTGTCCTCGGCTGAGGGTTTCTCCTTCTTGCGTGGCGATTCCTTGGACATGGCGGCCGCTGGAATGTTGGCCGCCTCGGCCTCGGCAATCGCCTCCAGTCGCTTGACTTCCCTGTAGGCCTGCCTGTGCTTCTCCAGCGCCAGCTTGTTGATCACCTGGAGCACATGCTGCACCATATCCTCGTTCTCCGTGTTCACAATCGAGTGCGTCTGGTAGAGCACGAATTGAATCTGCGGCCGGGACATGGACATGGTCAGCGTGAGCAGCTGCTCCTCCAGAATGCAGCCCACTCGCTGTTTGCCCTCGTCACTGACCTCCGACTCCGTGAGCACCTCCAGCATGCTCAGATCTCCGCCCCGCGAGCAAATCAAATCAATCGGATCCGAAATGGCGCTAAACGAGTTCGGGGGCGTGGCAAAAACGCCCACGACAGTGCGGAAACGATTCGATTCCATGGGAAACGAGGTGAAGGCGTCTCCGAAAAGTCGTATATTGTTGACCTAGGCAAAAGAGTGGAACTAGGTGAGATTTAGATAGAAGGTCCTTACAGACTTACGCCTATGGACTCCATATAGCGACGATAGTCCTTGAGATTAGCTCCAGCGCCGTAGACATAGAAATTGTTGACGCGGTTGACGGAGTAGAAAAGCGCGGCCAAATAAGCTGTGGATCGGGGAGAATCTATGTGGGTTTGTAGAATGTCACCTGGTTAGGGAGAGAGGGAAAGAAAAGGATAGGAAGTTAATGGAACGGAATGGAACGAAACGGAATGGAATGAAACGGAAGAGAATGGAATGAAAAGAAAAGAAAATGAAGAAAAAAAGGAAAGAAGAGGAAAGAAAAGGAATGTGAAAGAAATGGCGAAAGGTTGAAACGAAAAGGATAGGAAAAAATTAAAAGATATAGATAAAAGGAAGTGGTAAGGGGTTGCCATCAAGGGGTAGCTTACCATACAACTGAAAGTAGTCCATGAGCTTGGACATTATGGCTGGTCCGTAGGAGAAGTTTTTATCCTGGAAGCATTTCGGATAGGGATAAGCGCTTTCTTCTCTTTCTCTTATTTTCTTTTCTCCCCGCTTTTGTTATCCCTCCTTTTCTATTCTTTCTTGTTTTTAGCTTGTTTTCCCTTTTCTTTCTTTATTATTTTCTTTACTTTCCTATCCCATTCATTTCTTTTCTTTTTCTTTATATCCTGTCCTTCTTTTTTGTTCCCTTTTTCTCTTCTTTTCCTCTCCATTATATCCCATCCCTTCTTCGATTTCCTTTTAACAGTGTTCTTACCGTTCTTTGATGCCTCCTTCTTTTTGCTTTCTTTAATTTCCCTTTTCTCTTCATTCTTTTCAATTCTTACTGCCTCCCTTTATATATTTCTTTTAAATTTTTCCTATCCTTTTCGTTCCCACCTTTCGCCATTTCTTTCACATTTTTTTTCTTTCCATTTAATTCCACTCCATTTCTTTCCATTCCACTCCATTCCTCTCCATTCCATTCATTTCCCACTTTTCGCCATTTCTTTTACATTCCTTTTCTTTCCTATGCCTTTTTTTCTTAATTTTCTATCCTTTCCATTCCAATCCATTCCATTCCACTCTATTCAATTGCATTCTAATGCATTCCATTCCACTACATTCCATTCCATTAATTTCCTTTCCCTTTCTTTCCCTCAATTTTCCTATCTTTCCCTCCTCTCACCACTTGTTTTCTTACTTTCGTATTTGCTTCATCTACTCTTCTTCAATTTCCTTTACTTCCCTTTCCACCCTCACCCTTTCTCACCTGCATTATGAACAGATGCTTGGTCATCAGCACCGACTTGGTGAACTCGCTGCGATCCTTTGGTATCACCGAGATGACCAGCGGACAGATGTTGTCCCACTTGCAGTGCTGCTCCAGCAACGGCTGCTCATCATCCGGACCATGGACCGTGTAGCCCATTTCCATAAGAATCTTATCCGCCTCAACCTTGCTCCTAAACTTAAACTCAATCAGATCTCTGAAGAGGGAGAAGTCTTGGAATAACTTACCGCACCAGGAAGGGATTTATCCAGCCGGTCACGACGGGATTGGCGGCGGCAATGGCCACCTTCTCGTTCTGCAGGTGGATGGGCAGCAGCTGGGAGAGACGCAGTGCACCCACGCCGATGCGCATGCGGGAAATGGAGGCGGCCAGGCGAATGCGATGACGCCACAGCACCTCAGCCAGTTCTAAGGGAGGAGGAGACGGAGGAAGAGTTTAAAGGGAAGGTGGGATTTAAGAAGGGATTCGACTTGCCTGTAACCTCGGAGTCCTTGTAGAGCTGAGCCTGCTGCTCGTGCAGCTCCGAGTTCCGATTGCGGAAGTGTCTATCGTAGAGCTCAAAGAGCATCAACCAAATGCGCTGTTCATCCTTGATGTACTGAGGAAGAGGAAGGTAAAAAAGAAACAGGAGATTAGCACTTAGAAGAGAGACTAATTTCCTATAAGAATTTCGTCAAAAAATACCAAAAATACCAAAATTTTGATTCACAAGTTAGGAAAACACAAGTAAGAAAATTGAAAATTGCTTAAAAGCCACTTTTTGTATGAAAAGTAGGAAAATTGGGTTAAAATAGTAATTTATAGCAATTTTCAAAAAATCATTTCAAAAATACTAGCGAAGAGACTTTTGAAAATTTATTGCAGGCACTCACTACAATTGCTTGAAGAATTTTTCTGCATTAAAATATTTTTTTAAAAATCGACAAAAAAATTTTAAAAATATACTTTTTTTAAATTTAAAAATTATCCATGGGTACTTAATGGGTTAAAGATATTTTTGTATCATTCGAACGGAATTTAAGTGAATAAAAAATTAATTTAAGAAACCCGCATTAATACATCTTTATTATTTATTGACAAATTTATGGTGTATGAAGACATAAGTGGTTTATACATAACTGTATATACTTTATAGTCGGAGATGCTTCCTTCTGCCTGTAACATACATCACACAAATCTAATATACCCTTTTTAACCATTTTTAATGGGCACAGGGTATAAAAAAATAAAATTGGAATACTGTTTTAAGGAAATTCTTTGAATAAACTTAGTCCATCAGGCCATAGGAGCCCACGACTTAAGGAAATTAAAATTAGAAAAAGTGGTAGAGCAAAAATTTAGAATAGTCAAAATCAAAAATTATTAAAATCAAAATCGAGCACATTTTTCAACTTCCATATTTTTATGTAAGCAATATGTTTTCATCCTTCTTTTATTATTATTATGTAAATTCTTAATCTAAGAATTTTTTAGAATTTAGAATTTTTATCGAGGGAGTAACTCTAAAAAAAACTCACCTTTTGATGCTCTTCCCGCTCAAAGAAGCCAATATCCGACAACGCGTTACACAACACTGTTTTGTCTATAAGAAAAGTGAGGTTAGTTCCGAGCGAATTTGGTTGCTTGTTCGATTTACACACATCGGAAGACATCATAGATCAGCGAGTAGGCCAATCGCATCTCATGTTCGTTCTGAAAGATCACCGGCAACGGCGGTTTCCTCAACAGTTTGGCGGCATTGGCAATCGTTGGCAGATTCCAGCGCGCACTGGCCTTCAAGCGAATCCTCACTGTGGTGGCATGACAATACTTGAGCACACGACTCCTTCGGCCATTGGGACTGACACCCGGCGAGATGATTTTGGTGATGCGTTCGGGATCAAAGACGGGCTTATCCCGTTTATCGATGTCCTTCAAGGATATATTCACATCGGAGGCTTCGTTGACCTGTCGCTGAATCTCGAGCAGCATATAGTACATCTTATCCTGCCACTGCTCATCGCTGGGCAAATAGATTTGCTTGGTTTTCCTGAGTTGTTCACTTCGCTCCTTAAAGATGGCCGGATAAACGGAAAATATGTCCGCCAAACTGAGAAAAAACAATTGATTCGACATGATTCCATATAGAGGAGCAGCTGTTGCTCCCGCTGTCTGCTCCTGCTCCGTGTCCGCTCCCGTCTAGCTTCAATCGCAGTCTGCGAGTCGCAATCCAATGACAACTGCTGATTTTCATTTGCATTTTTCATTTCCATTTCTGTTTTTCATTCTCAGTTCGTGCTTAACACCAATTCAATGCTGTGTGTGAGCGAATCGACATCGACTGCCAGCTCCATGCAATACTTATCTATCTCTCTTGATGCAGTCCTTACCTCTCCTTACCCATTCCCTACTCTTTCCTGCCTCCTCTCTCTACCCCTCCCTGTCACAGTGAAGCCATGCAATGTGCACGCCATTGCTCACCACAAAGGACAAAAGCATTCAGAGCTCGTTACGTTACGCTGGGGTCTTTAGACCCTGTACTTACAAAATTACAAAGGGTCTATTAGTTTTTTGAGCGAAAAGTGTGCTTAATAGGAAGAAGGACGCAAGAAAATATATGTATATTTCTCGTCGGCTTCAACAGACGAGTCGTTAAAGCAATTTCCATTTGCCTATCAGTTCCAGCGTCTGTAGAAATCAAGATCTCAGAGACTATAAGAGCTAGAGACACTAAACTTGGTATGTAGGCTACATACAATTTATCAAGAAAATATATATATTCTTCATCAGCTTCAACAGACGAGTCGTTAAAGCAATTTCCATTTGTCTATCAGTTCCATCATTTGTAGAAATCAAGGTCTCTGTGACTATAAGAGCTAGAGACACTGAACTTGTTATGAAGGTTCCAAAATATTTTTCAAGTTTATTTCAGAATTTTACCAAGCCCTTTTCTGCCCTCATAAATGTAAATACGTGATTTTTAAAATTTAAAGAGCTAAACTTGAGTTTTTTGTAGATACAAATGACTCAGTTAGTGATGAAAATTGGAATTTTAAGAATCTTTTTATAAGAAATGCGTAGAGAACCAAAAGTTCTTAAAAAATACAAAACATCATGAATTTTCGAATTTTTGGTATTTTTTAAATTTATCTAAAATTTGAATTTTTTAAAAGTAATAAATATTGTATATGAAAATATTATTTTAATATGTTTAGCTAAAGTAGAACTTTCTTAATTTCAGAAGTTAGTCTTCTCAGTTTATGCTGGATTTTAACTAAAAATTTTAACATATACATATTTATGCATTATTTTGTGTTTGTCATAACTTATATATAGAATAAAGTACAGGGTCTCTTACAGTCTGGCTTACTGCACCGTTGTCCTTCCCAAACTGTTGGGACAAGTCAGAAGAGGAAGCGGTAGAGAAAGGGAGAAAGCGGTACGGATCTGGCCGATATCACACTTACCTTTTATTTTTTTATGGCCTCAGCACGCGGCCATAAATTCCGTTTGCCATATTTGCCATTAGACGTGCCTCGAACTCGGGAGGTTCGCATGATTTGCTCTGATTGGAACTCGTCTTCAATAAATTGCCAAATGTCACAGTCCAACGCCGTTGACAACCAGCAAGCCGGGTAGCTTGACTTCATTGGGTGGCTTTGGGTGGTGCAGGCAAAGAATTCTTTTGACGTGTTTGCATTGATTGATGGGCGGGAAGGAAGGGCGCCATTTGATGAATCGCTATGATGGCTAAAATGTGCTTCAAATTGAGCACAAACATTTAGTCAGACATCAAATTAGTCGTCGATTATCTAAGCAGCGGAGTAAATTGATTGGGCTGTATAAAAGTCACTCTCTTTGAATAGTCATTTCTATATTGGCCTAGGTCAAATATCGATTATCGCCATCGCCAACGGCATGTCTATATGGGGTCAGAATTGGAATTGAATGTCAATTTGATTGGCATTTCTGGGTTGAATCCAAGGGATTCTCTCTTTATAGTAAATTACAACTCTCTCATTCCCCCCTCTATATTTAGTTATCTTTCAATTGTTTTTTTTTTATAATTTTACGAATTTGTTTTAATTTATTGGGTAGCATGTTCTCTGACTAATCGGTGTGACTAATCTATTGGCGTCTATGGTCAGTGGCCATTATCATGATAAAACAGTTTATGATTCGATTTATCTAGCTCGATCAGTGGGACTTCCAAACCAAACAATGACAGGCAAGTGTGCCTAAATTTGGAGCGTGAAACTATAAGATACTCCGTAAAAAGGCAGCTTTTGGCTCATTAAATTAAAAATTTAAAAGAATTTGTAATTACAAAATACAAATTAGGCCAACTTCAAAATTTCATAGCTCTCCAAAAACTGATCCGATTTCAAAGCGAAATTTCATTTTATTTTACATTTTTATTCAAAGAAAAAATAAAGAATTATAAAGAATTTCTAGCATAATTTTGTGACTCAAAATATTGATTCCTATGCTTTGCTCTTTCAAAAATTCCAAATCTCAAATCTTCAGTTTTAATGCTTTCTCAATTCCTTTAAGTTAAAATTAGTACAAAAAAATTTAAATTTTATTCTGAGGCATTTCTCTTGTAAAAAATCATGCCATGAATTTTTACTTATAAATTTGCCAGATCAAAATTCCGATCAACTTCAAAACTTCATATCTTTGTCAAAACAGATTCGATTTCTAATCGAAATATTATTTTGATTATGGCTTGGTTTAGAAATTTCTGCATTTAATTTTTAATTAAATAAAATCTATTAGTTTCGATTTCGATTTTTAATGAACTACGACAGTGAAATGTCAGTTTATCAGTAAAATCGATTAAATTAACTTTATTAATAGTTACAAACAAAATATCGAGTTGAAGTAGCTGAAATTCGCTTTGAAAAACTCAAGCTATCGAAATCGTATAAAAAAAACCCCTTTACGAGATAAAAGTCTAGTAAGTTTTACATAAAAATTATATTAAAATAAAATTTTTGACACTCATTTACCCCTTTGAAAAAAATTTCAAAAATCTCTTCGCTAGTATTTTTTATGATTTTTTGAAAATTCCTAATTTAACCAAAAAATATAATAGATACTAGCAAAGAGGTTATTGAAATTTTTTTTTACAGTCTAAAGAAGAATTGTTTGAAGAATTTTTTTTGAGACCGAGGAAAAAAGTTGAAAAAGTAGGCGATCACAAAATTTCGAATTTTTCAATGGGCACTTAATGCGATAAGGAAAGTTTTGCATCATTCAAACGGAATTTAAACGCCCTTTTCAAAATTATTTTTTTTTACTATAAAAACTTGACTTACAATAGCTGTTAAAGTGAAAAAATGGTGTACGCATAGTTTTTCTAGCGAGTGTATGCAATATGCTGCGTCTCGTATGCATTTTGCAAGCACTCTGAATTTTACAGGGTATACACACCGTCGTTCTGCTATCTGTGGTGAACTTGAGCTGTCACTGGAACTGTGCTTGGTGTTGTTGCTGTTGTTGCTGTTCCTGGTGTCGCTTTTGGTTATCGAACGAAACTCTTGCAAAAAGATAATTTAATTATTCTAAGCATTAGTGGGAAGCCTGTGCACAACTCGAGGCAAGTTATCAGAACTATACGTCAAAGATAACTCAAGTATCATAATTAATTTTTCCTTTTCTGCTTTATTTGAGTTCCAGTTCCATATTCCATTTGTTGTTGTTGTTGTTGTTGGTTTCATTTCTTCTTTTAGCCTTCTTCTAAGCCACCCCAGCTTAGGTTATCGTCTTGTCTTCTGTCTTCTGTAAATCCTCCGTCATAAATAAATTGTATTTGCCTTTTGTTTTTTTTTTAGTTTTTTTTTTATTAAGAAGCATATTTATTATATATAAGATGTATGTAATACAATAATTTTTTTTGTCTGTCCGGTTGGTTTTTGTTTTATGTTTTGTTTTTGTTTTTCTTTTTCGGTTTTATCCATTTTATATAATCATATAAAACACTGAGCAGCTACAATACAAATATTGTGATAAAAACTTACAACATAACCTTTAATACATAAAAATACTTGCATAGTCTACAAATCGTATCGTTTTGGAGATTGGAGAGATTCATACTCTCGCTCATCATACTCTTGCCCTTGCTTCAGCTTGTTCTTCTCCTTCTCTCTCTCTCACTTTCTGTCTCTCTTTGTTTTTATCGCCTCATTGCACGCCGCATTTGGCGATTTGTTGTTGTTGTTTCGGTTGGTTTCTTTTAGTTTTCCGTGTTTTTCATTTGTTTTTACCCTATTAAAAATTTGTTTTTTTCTTTTCTTTTCTTCTCTTTGATTTTGTATCTTTTGCTCGCGGCGTTGGCGGGTGTAGAATGGGGAGTAGAATTGAAAGTGCAGTTTGATGGAACAGCGAAAAACCGAAATCGAAAAATGGAGACTTCGAATTCTCCAAATATTTGCATGAGTTTTGTTTGTGTCAGTTTGTTTTATGATTCTTTTTCTTCTTCTCTTCTCTTTTCATCTCAGATTCGTCTACTAAGTTTGATGTTCTTTTTTTTTTCTTGTTATTCGCAGCGTTAATTACATTAGAAATTATGTTTAATTTTTTTTTATATAATATTTGCATAATTAAAATTAAAAAGAAATTTTAAAATTTTTTTTCTTTTTTGTATACCAAAAATTATAGTTTAAATTTATTTTATTTTAATGCCGAGTATTTTTTGTTGTTTTCTTTTTTTTGGTTCGAATTTGTTTTTGAAAAAACATATAAAGCAACACGCTGGGAAAATCATGAGAAAAATCATGAAAAACAATAATAAACAATGTTTCATGTTTTTGTTTTTATACACATCTTTATGATAAGGGGGGCGGGGGGGCATAATGCATATAATGTATATATATATATATAATTATAAGTAATAAATTTTCAATATTTTTTTTATTTAATTATTTGCACACATGAATAAAAAATTACTATTTGCAATCATATATAATATAAAAAATAAACTTAATTATCAGCAGCGGCCCCTTTTTTTTTTATCCTTCTATCAACTTTTCTCTCCTCCTACATATCATAATCATATCATATATATATGTATATATATATTCGCCGCACATTCTTCTTTTGTTTTTGTTTTGTTTTTACTTTAAGCTTAATAAATTTTGGAAGAGTAAACAATACCATCGAGTTGCAATTGTTGCTGTCTGTGTATTTATGTGAGTGACTGTGAATGTGTGTGTGTTTGTGTATACATGGCTGTGTGAGTGTCGTCGAGTGAGAGTGTGTGAGTGTATGAGTGTGTTTTATATAGATCGCTTTAATGAAAACTAACGGTTAATGCGTATTGTATGCTGTTCTACACCTTTATCTCACCATCTCTTTCTCTCTCTTTTATTTTTTTTCATTCTCACTTTGATTTACTTTTCATTCGAGTTCTTTAACTAATTTTTATAATTCTTCTTTTGTTTCTCCTTCGTCGTCATCCTTTTCTCTTATACGTATAAACTTTTATAATTTTATACTAAATGTTTTTACTTTGTTTTGTTTTTTTTTTTTTGAGATTTTCTTATCAATTTTCTTTTTGTTTTTGTTTCTTCATCTCCTCGTCTTGGTTTTTACTTTGTATATATATAAAAAAAGATGTCCAAAGTTTTTACGTTACGTTATTGTATATACGTTTTTTGTTTTTGTTTTGTTTTTCTTTTTCTTTTTGAGTGGATCGTTCTTTTTCTTCTTTTTTTGTGTTTCTTTTACGTTTTTGTTTTGTTTTCTTGATCTGCCTGTTTGCTTTACAGTTGTCCTATGCTTTAAATGATTCTTCTGCCTTTCGAATTGTTATTATATATAAGTATGTATATATATATACTATAGATATAGTATTAGTATCGTACTATGTATATATGTGGGGTGTTGTTGTTGTTCTTCATTTTCCATTCAATCTTCCGTCTCCTTTGCATATATATATATATAGATATTCATATATAACTAACGGCGCTTTACTTTGTTTCCTCCTTCTCCTTGTTCTCCTCGGTCGATTCCTTCTCGTTCGACTGTGCAAGAGAGTGAGAGAGAGAGAATGAGTTTCTATTTATGTTTGTCTTCTGCTTATATAGTTTACCTTGTCCTTCTCCAACTCCTTCTCGATTTTGTCACCCTCGGTGCCCTCCTGCTCATTTGATTTCTCCTGTTCGCCGCCCTCTTTGCCCTCCTTGGTCTCAGGCCTGCAGCGAATCAGAAGAGAGTGAATAATTAGTTAGCCATTTTATAGCTAGAATCTAGAGATGAGCAACTCACTCTGGCTTGGGAATGTGCGCATTCAGATCCAGCTTTGTGCAGATCTCATCCCAGTCGGGGAAGCACTTGTCCTTCATGCGCGACACGTGTCCAATCAAATTGGGGCACTTCTCGGTCATATAATCGCGCAACGGATACGCAATATCCTTGGACAGATAATGCAGCTGCGACAGCACCGCAAATGCCACGACATCCAAAGTGGTCGGCTCGTCGCCAAAGAAGAACGGCTTGCAGTCCAACATCTCGCTGAGCACCTTCAGATCGTTCTTGCCAAACTCCTCGATCTCCTCGGCGCTATGGACACCGATGCCATGTGCCTTGAGCTTTTTCGTACCCTGGAACCACTTTTTGTGTTGAATATTTTGTGTTTTTGGGTGCAAATTGTTGTTTTTTTTGCAACAATTGATTTGGTTAAGGGCAAAATGCAAAATGCCAGGGATGCACAACGTGGGACAAGGTTATTTTTGTGGGGGGGTGGGGGTAGTTGTTACACATACATTAACACACGTACAGGTACAGTTAGGTGGTAGTTGGAGGAGAAACCATCGAAATTAACATAAAAATATATAAAAAAATGAAAAAAAAGAGAAAAAACACCATGCAAGAGTTAGTGATAATGATGGATTGTTGTTGTTGTTGATTTTTAATATTTTGTTGTTGCTTAGAGTTGGAAAAACATCAAACTACAATCGATTGTTTTGAAAAAATATTAAATAAAAATTTTATTTTTTACTTTTTTCTAATTTTGATGCTTTATAGATTTTTTAGATGCTTTCAAAACCAAGATTTAGGGGAGTAAAAAAATTAATAAAAATCTACTTTTTATTTAATATTGTATTTTTATAAATATTTTCCAATTTTGTATGTTATCTAATTTTCAATATTTTCTGTTATAGCTGATGTCAAATTTATGATACATCGATTAAAATGTTGTTTTCATTGAAAGCGATCCAATTAATCGATAGCTAGTTAAGAAAATTTAATACAAATCTACTAGTAATAAATATTTTTTAATTTTAAAAATTTTTTAAATTTCACTTTCTTTAATTCTCCATATTTTCTAATTTTTAATATTTTTTAATTTCATATTTTATCTAATTTGTAATATTTTTTGTTAGTTGAACTCAAATTTATGATGCATCGATTTAAATCATGTTTTCATTGAAAGCAAACGAAATTAATCGATAGCGATTAATTGATGTTCTTCCAACTCAAACTTATTGTACTTCTATTGTTGTTGTTGTTTTCTAGGGTATATTTGTATATTATTTCAATTGTGGGTTATATGAGAAAGGTAGTGAGTGAGAAAAAGAGAGAAAAATCTACGTATTTGTCGCATTTGACGCTGAGCATAAACAATAAAGGCGCAAAAGGCACCGTTATTGTTTATGCTCAATTGTTTGATATTTACGGCAATGTTTATGTAACTGTGTTGTCGCTGGGTCTGGAACCATTTCTGGAAGGTGCAACATAATATGCCAACGATTCCAATATTATGCCTTCTGTTTCTTCAAATTGTTTATTTATTTACACTACGCCCAGAAATGCCAGCAGAACCATTAGAAACGGAGCAGCCGGAAAAGACGACTCCAATTTCCAATAAACAAACAGTTAAAGTGCCGATGTCGGAGTTTCAATGGAAATAGAATTCAACTACTGATTTCTCGATATCAACTACTTATCGATTGTGCGACATATCGATTTCCAATTACCTTGCGACCGAATGTTATCTTAAAGAAGAAATTCAAAATGGAGTTGGGCAAACGCAGCCCCAACGCATGCTGCAAATTCACTTTGTATCCCTTGAGCACATTATCGGGATACTTGGCGCGCCAATAGAAGATGATCCAGATCAAATGGTTCTCCAACATGGCAATTGTCGCATACGACACATTGCGCTGCTCGGCCGTTAGAGCCGCATCCAGATTCTTCTCATACTTGGCCGACAGCTCCTTGATGATGATGGCCGAATCGGCAATCTCCTCGCCATTCAGCTCAATGAACGGCAGTTGACCCTTCTTGGAACGGAAGCGCATCTTATGATCGACATTCTGTGGAAAACAAAAAACATAAAAACATTTACAAATGAGGAAAAAATGCACAAAAACAAGCAATGAGTAAGTTGATTAAGCCAGGGATGAGTAATGGGTGGGTGAGGCGCATTTCTGTTGATAACCCCACCTCCCCAATGAGTTATCCGCATATCGTCCGTCGTGCATTCCAATTCATGGATGGCCCTTATATGAGTCTGAGTCAGTGTGTGTGTGTACCAGTGATGCCAAATTGGCCTTTTTTTTGATAGATTTGTCTGGTTTTTAACTGCTTCAGCCGGGAGAAATCTCAAGCATCTTCTATCCGAAAATCTGGCTATTTTTTTGGATTTAATTTAATTTAATTTTAAAAAAAGGGATTCTATACTGTCAATTTTGGAACTACAGTCAAACTTCCCTAACTCGAATCACCATTATCCAAGAAAAAAGTTCGAGTTAGGGAGACTTCGAGTTAGGGAAGTCTTTTTGTTCGGTATAGTATACGCTATTGCCACTCGATTCAGTTCGAGTTAGAGAGAATTCGAGTTAGAGAAGTTCGAGTTAGGGAAGTTCGACTGTATTTGAAAATGGAAATGATATAAAGGCAAAAACACTTTCCAGTACACTAAAATTCACCTCTTAATATGGGAGAACGTTAAAAAACGCCAAAATTTTGGTCCAGAGCAAACAAATTAATGAGAATGTAGGCAATAAATCTTTTTTAGAACTTTTTGAGCTCGCTTTAAAACCTTTAAATTAAAAAAAAATTAGGATAAATAAGTTAAGCTTGTTTTTCTGTCTCTTTTTTTTTAGTTTTTCAGCTTTTTTTTCCTGTTGTCTTTGGCCTTTTGTCTTATTTTCCGGCATATTTGGCATCACTGGTGTGTACATGACTAATGTGCTTGTAATGTAGTTCAATCTGCTCCCACGCGAATCGAAAGGCTGCGTTTGTGGATGGGGCTCCGTTCCGGCCGCTAGATGTCGCTCATGACATACATAGGCCTATATACATACATACATATGTATATACACAAATGCATACATACTTATGTATGTATGCCAAAGCAGCGAAGAGATGCTGCTGCTGCCAAAACCAACCACTACAAAAAGCTGTACCGAAAAAGCAAAACCAACACCCAACTACCCCCACTGTGTGTTCACTCACACACACACACACAAACACACACATACATGCGCACAGTGCTTGTAAAATTACACACACGAACGCACACAAGAGGAAAAACTTCCAATTGCCGCTATTTGAATTTGGCATATTCCAGTGCCGCTGTCAGTCAACGACGTTGCCAGACGTTCCAGTGTGTACATGCACACGTACATGGGATATGGATATGTGTATGCGCCGTTAGCCGTTACAAAAAAAGTGACAGTTATGTCCGGTATATTTTTTGTTGTATGCATATAATTTCTAATTAGAAATTGTCCACAACAAAAGCAAACAGTTATATCGGGGCGTCGCATATTTTATGCTTTGGCGCGGAGGGCAACAAACAGGCAGGCAGGGTGTGGTTGCAAACACGCACACGCACACCCAAAGAGATACAGTAAAAGCAGCATAAGCAGAGAGAGAGCAGAGAGTCAGAGGGAGCGAGAATAAGAGAGATTATGCTTTCCAGCAGCAGCAGCAGCAGCATCGTCGCTGCCCAGGCTGAAAAGGGTGGAGTCGTTTTCGTTTTAATTCCAATGATCCACAAAAAGGCTGCTTCAAAATGGAAGAAGCTTTACTCCAACGCATAACTGCCGCCGACAAAACAGAGAGGTGGGGGAGTGGGAAAAACCAAGAGTGCGGCAGCAGAGGGCAGCGACAGAAGCAGCGGCAGCGAAGCCGGCGACGCATTGTCGCTATACAATGCAAATGTTTATTTTTTATTAAATCATTATGCCAATTAAGCGGCGACGGGGCTCAATTTTGGTGCAGTGTAGAGTTTTTTTGCATTGGCAACAATTGAATGCATGTTAAAAACACGACAAAGAAGAACAAGAACAGCAACAACAACAACAACAACAGCAGCAGCAGTCAACACGCCATGCAATTATGCAGCGTCTGCGTGCAAGTGAGAGTGTGTGAGTGGAAATCCACACCCTGTCAAAAGCAAAGAGAGGAGTTTCAGCAACAAAGACTGTGTGCGAGCGAGTGAGTGAGCAACAACAAAGACAGTGACTGTCGCAGCCGGTTGCACTGTTATTGCATATTTCATATGTATGCCCAGCCTTTGTTTTAACGCAAATATGCGGCAATTAATTAAAGTAAAAACAAAAAACAACAACAATAGCAACAATAAAATAAATAAATATGAACAGAGCAAGAGAGAAAAACAAAAGCAGCGCTCAACGTTTGACTGCATTTGTCGTTAGCATTTTAAAACAACAAAATGCTAAACTCCACTTCCCCTCACACACACACACACACGGCTTGCATATGGACACGCACACTAACGCTTCACACGTACAGTTGCATGCCTTTTGTGTGCACAGGGTTGCCAGACCGTGCCGCCGACATGTCAATGTGTAAAACTTGATGTTGGCAATATCCACAACGCGCCAACATTTGAAATTTGAATAATCAAAGAATTGTACGCTTTTGTTGTCGTTCTGCTTCTTTGCTGATTTGATTTTACGCCGCAATTCTAACACAATTCAATTGAAATGGAAATTTATGCACACACACAAGGAATGCATATTGAAAAAGTGAATTAATTGCACAATATACATGCATACACACATACACTTACCAAATGGCAGTCACTTTGGTATGCCAACTATGCGGGCGGCAGCCTCGCCTAAGTTGTTGTTGTTGTTGTTATATTGTTAATGGTTTCGACACGCTCGCAACGCTTGTGGTGTGAACAAAATATGCGTTTGGTTTATCACCCGGCCAGGAACTGTTGTTTATTTTGGGCAAGGCATATTGAGCGCCTGCCTGATAATGTATACAAAATGCAGCAATGCGTTTATAATAACAACAATCGAGTAGGGGAAGGGGTACAGATTGAGAAAAACTCGATTACATGGGAAGGAGGAGGAGGAGGAGGACGCGCCCCTACAACGCTTATGATTAATGAAAATGTCAAAGGTCTGTTGTTTGTTGTTGTTGTTGGCCTTCCCCTCCCATCATCAGTTTGTTGAACTCTCCACACTGTCTTAAGCTGTTATCACAAAATGGAACAAAATGGAAAGTATACAAATACTTCAAGTCTACAACAGTCTGCGGGCTTGACGGACTGTCAATCATAATTGCTTTTTGGCTTTCTTTCGCTGCAATTGCAGTCAATGGGCGATAAATCAATTCAATGAGCCGCAGCAGCGGCAGCGGCAGCGGTTGCAGCTGCAACATATGGCAAAAGCTGCTGGCGCATTTATCAAAGTGTGTGTGTGTGGAATTTTCATTTGCTTAAGCATCAATTAACATTCCTAACATTCCCTTTCAATCATCTATTCGCCTCTCTTCATCCCACTCTCTCTCTCGCTGCCCTGCACAGTGGCATTTTCTCATTAAGCAATGTAATTAATAAGATTAAAAACAACAATTGCGACCGCACCCAGTCTATATGTATGTATGTGTATGTATAAAGAAAATTATATATATGAAAAATATGCAAAGCGCATCGCGCGCGCGCCTAAAGCTTTAAACTTTTGGAGCGTTGTCAATTGGACAGTGGACAGTGTGACAGGCAATTGTCTAGCTGCTACTTAAAGATAAGGCGCGGCGTCGACGTCGACGACGACTGCGACTTCAGCGACAGTATTAAGAGTGGGAGGATGCAGCAAGAGGAAACGAAAACGAAAAGAGTTGGGGTGGGGTGGGGGCACCAACAACAACAACTGCAACAAATTTTTATTAAAAGCAATTACAAAACGGGTACAAACGGGGCTTGGAATTTTTGTGCAAGGCAAAGGCAGACACTGAAAAAACTAAATGAAGCAGAGCTGCAGCGACAGCAGCTGCAGCAACAAAGACAAAGAGCGAAGCATTAAAATGGGAGCCCCTCCAATTGCGGTGAGAGACAGAGCGAGAGCGAGAGAGAGAAAGAGCATGCAAGCGAGAGTGCCAAGTGCAAAATTTGAAGCACAACTTTAGAGTTGGGGAGTGTAGATAGGAGGGGGAGGGGGGGAGTGTATAAAGCACAACTCTTGAGAGAGCAGCGAGTTGACGACGATGACAACGAAAACGGCAGCTAGGCAGAGGCAGAGACCCGACCAGGCCAGCGCAGCGGCGTCGGCGCACACACAAATTTTATGTATACGCTGTTTTATGTAGACGCACACACACACACATGCATATACACGTACACATACATATGAGCAGACAGGAATAAAATCCAGCAGCAGCAGCAACAACAAAACGCCTGGCTCGCTACAGGTTCAAATACGAGTACACACACACCAACACAGGCAAGCACGCATTGGAAGTCTGTGTGAGTGTGTGTGTGTGTGTGTGTACCGGGATAGAAAGAAAGGCAATGCTAAATGTATCCCTTTTCAGCATAGGGCGCGGTGCGCGGGCAGGTCACAGGCTTAGCACACAATCATGGCGGTTTTAATGTATGAGTGTGTGTGTGTGTAGAAAAAATCTCTACCGCAAAAATACATATGTACATATGTATGCCTGTATGCTAGGGGAAAAAAAGATGATGAAAAACCCGCCAGGGAATGTAAAATTTAAATATGTTTAGGCATAAGAATATTTGTGAAAATGATGTGGAAAATTTACCTCATACTTGAGTCCCACCAGACGCAGCCAAGTCTCCACTTTCAGGCAATATGGTGAGAGAGACGGCAGCAGGGGGGTGCGCGAAAACTGATACAGATAAATAATGTCCTTCTCGAAATTGGTCTTGTGCACATTGAACTTTTGTGCTGGCGCTTCTGATTTAGCTGGCGCAGCAGCAGCGGCGGCGGCGGCTTCACCTCCATCTTTCTTAGCATCGGCTGCGGCTCCATCGGCAGCAGCAGCGGCGGCAGCAGCAGGCGACGCCTTCGCATCCTCTTTGTTGTTGTCTTGGGCGTTGTTAGCGGCAGCGTTCTCAGCCACGGCAGCGGCAACAGCGGCGACAGGCTCGGCAGCAGGTTTTTCCGCCTGTTCGGCAGCAGCATTTTCTGTGGTCGCTGCTGCTGCAACGGCTGGCGTTTCCTCAGCGGGTATTTGAGCTACTTCGGTTGCCATTTTATGAATTTTTCTTTCTTTCTTTTATTTGAAGTTGCGCTTTCTTTCAGATTCTTCACACTTTTCCTTGTTCAAATGCACGCACACACATACACATACACGGATACGGGGCACGAACACACTAACACTGAGAGAGAGACGAAGTCACAGTCGCAGTCGCAGAGTCACCACCACTACAGTTTTGAAAAAATGCACCACACAATTTGCGCAAAGTGGAAAAATGGTACCGCAACAACCAGACGCAACCGCTCACAAAACAAAACTGAACGGTAAATTTCCATTTCAATATTTTCCAGCCATGGCAACATTACAGAAGGGTTGCTGTTAAATAATAATCGACTTGTCTCTGTTAACTTAACAGCCAGTGCTCCTCACACAGTGTTGGTAACGCGCGGGAAATTTGAAATAGAAACTTTAAATTTTCAAAAATAAATTAAAAATTCAATAAAAGCAATTTCGAAAAAAAAATAAATCCAAAATTAGGTAAATTAATTAATTTCAATCTAAAATTGGTTTGGTGCAGTTAACTCTTTGCGTGGCAAAGTTAGTAAAAAAATCCAAAAAATAAGAAAATTCTAAATTCGAGAAATATGCAACAAAAATTCTGGTAAAATTTTCAAAATTCTAGCTTTAAAATTAAAAAAGTTAATAAAAATTAACATAAAAATGTCGCGAAAAAACGCTCACTTTTGAAAATGCGAAATTGGAGCCCAGATTCTGCCACCTTTTTTTTTGGGCAGTCCTATCCAGGGCTGCCACCTTTTTAAGTCAGGACTGCCAGATGATTTTTTTTGTTACAAATAAAGTAACTGAAATTTAAAATTAATAAATTGGAAACTCGACCAATATTAACCAAAATCCATGCAACAATAAATCTACATATGTAGGCTCAAGGTGTTTAGCTACTAACTTGGAGAGAGGAAAACAGATAGAAAGATTCTGCTTCCTTGCATGAATTAATAACGTAAAGGTGTCGTCTCGTCGGCAAAAAGTAGTCCACTGACTAACTGATAATTAGTGAGAGGGAAAGGGATAGAGAGCACGCACTGAAGGTGAAGCGACTAAAAACCGAACGATTCGGCAGCTGACGAAACTCCCTACGTTATTACTTCATGCTTCTTTCTTTGTGTGACGTATTGAATTAAAATGCAGTCCTTTCTGGAAGCCTGTCTGTCGTCTGTCGTGACACAAATACGCCACCTATGGTTTTGTTATAAAAGTAGAATTTTTACGTCATAACTGACGTCATGGGAGTCAAACGAACGAAATGAACGAGCAAATCAACTAGTAGTTCGGTCATTCAGTTCGGTGACTAGTTCAATTAAACGAAATGAACGAACAAAACAACTAGTAAACGTATTTTGGAACGATTCGTCACAACTCTATCACAAACAAAGTGCGTCAGGTGCAACAAAGAATTTCAGTAAAATAACTAATTAAACAAAGTATAGCGATACATAAAATATGGGCGCTGCATTGGGCCTTTGTTCGGCGGCGCAGGTGTGTATGAATTGCAAACAAATAGCTGTAATACGAGTGGTGTATAAACAAATTTCGCATATGGCAAATACTTTGAAATCGATGCCCAGTGCTGGCAGCTTTGGCGGGAAAATAGCTAAAATGATGTGAAATGGATTTTAATTTTATTTTTATATTTACAGTGCGCGCTTTGCTGCACGGGCACCGCGGCCAGCATGTGCTGCTCCGCCTGTCCCACCTGCAAGAACTCCTCCTCGTCCCGCTTCATGTACGCCTTCATGCTGCTGGTGGGCACGGTTCTGGGCGCCATCGCACTCTCGCCTGGATTACAGGGCACTCTCAAGAAGCTGCCCTTTTGTGTGAACTCCACGTCGACGTATAGCTCCAAGGCCATCGACACCTTCTCGGGCGGCTCGTTGCAGGTGGACTGCGAGTACGCTCTGGGCTACATGGCCGTCTATCGCCTCTGTTTCGGTCTCGCCTGCTTCTTCGCCCTCATGGCCGTCATTATGCTGGGGGTGAAGAGCTCCCGGGATCCCCGTTCGCATATACAGAATGAATTTTGGCCCTTGAAGTTCTTGATTTGCTTTGGCGCCTCCATTGCGGCCATTTTCATACCGGATGGTTCGTTTGGTCCGGCCATGATGTGGGTGGGACTCGTCGGCGGATTGGCCTTTATACTCGTCCAGCTGATCATCATTGTGGACTTTGCGCATACTGTGGCGGAGAATTGGATTGGTGAGCCGGAGCAAATGAATGTAATGAATTTAAAGCTAATCTTTAATCTTGATTCTTGCAGAGAATGCGGAGAACAATCGTGGTTATTACTATGCTCTGGCTGGCGTCACTTTGCTGGGCTACATTGTCTCCCTCACTGGGATTACTTTGCTCTACATCTACTTTACTACAGTAACTATTCCTTAAATTGAACTGCTTTAATTTGTAGGGTATTTAAAGGGATAAATAGGCTTCTATTTCTGTCCGTTTGCTTGAACACTTAAATCTCAGAGACTGTAGAGGATTGAAGGATTTTCCTATACGAATTTCCACTCAAAAAATCCAAAAACAAAACTAAAACTAGACTAGGGAATTAATTTAGGAATAATGTTGTAGGGAAATACAAAAATTATGGAAGACAAAATTAAGGCAAAGTCAAAATTAGAAATATAAAATGAAGCAAAGAAGAAAATTTTTTATACAATCTTTTTTGATTTTGGCTTTTGCAATTTTTGCTATTTTTGTTTAATATTTTGGTAAAGTTAAGGAAATACTCTTAGATAGGCATTAGCAAAAAATCAACAGTTTGTTTTACCATTTTTTGAGAATTATTGTTGTTATAAGGAAACAATTAAGAAAAACAGAATAAAAAAAAAATACAAATGAATTATTCATAAAATTTTGTTGATTTCGGCTTTATATTTTGGTAAAGTTTTAGAACTAGTTTTAAAAAGAAAACAGCAAAAAAAAACATTTATTTAGGTAGTCTTTATTTCTTTTTATATTTTTTATTGTCTTTATATTTGTTTTTTTTATTCAATTTTTCTTTTGCTACTTTTCTTACAATTTTGCTAAAGTTTTTTGAAAAGACAACAGTTTGTTTTACCATTTGTTGAGAATTATTTAGGCAGTAAAAAGTTGGGAGCTGCCGCTAGCTCCCGGAGCCCATGCGTGCCCACCGCTAATTTAGAGTCAAGAAGTGCCTTTATTTTTTAAATAAAAGTTTAAATAATGTATTAAGGAAACTATTAGAAAAACCCGAAATTTTAAAAACAGGCGAATTATTTATAAAATATTGTGGTTTTCGGCTTTATCCTACTTTTGTTTAATATTTTAAAATATTTTTAGAAATAATCCTAAACAGCAACCAGCACAAAATCAGAAATTTGTGTCATTTGTTTATAATTATTTAGACTCATGGATTGTCCTTATTTTTTTAATTTGTTTTCATATTTTATTGTTTTTTTTTTCAATGTATTGTTTTTTATTAATTTTATTTATTTTAAATGTATTTTTTTTTTTATAAATTTTATTTATTACTTGTTCTTACATCTTGATTGATTTATTAATTTTTTTTAGATTTTTACCACTGATTAACTGACACTTTCTTCTCCTCTTTCAAGTCCACTGGCTGCGGCATCAACAAGTTCTTCATCTCCATCAATTTGATTTTCTGCCTGATCATCAGCGTTTTGTCGGTGCTGCCCGCGGTGCAGGAGCGTCTGCCCCACTCGGGATTGCTACAAAGTTCGCTGGTCACACTCTACACTGTCTACTTGACCTGGTCCGCCGTGGCCAACAATCCGGGTTGGTTAACGATAGATAGAAATAGAAAATGATTTATTTTAAATTGTATATTAATTGTCATGCATTCACAGAAAAGGCTTGCAATCCCGGCATGTTTGGAATGGAGGGTTATGGCAATGCCACCACCACAATTGCACCACCGACCCACAACTCCAAGGTCACCTTTGATACGACCAACATAATTGGCCTCGTTGTTTGGCTGCTGTGCATTCTGTACAATTGTTTCAGCTCCGCCGTCGAAGTTTCCAAGATCAACAATGACAACAGCGAGAAACGTGGTACGTGCAACATTTGTAACAACAACATCAACTTGCAACATCATTTGTCATGCACTGAAGGGTCACAGTTTCCATCAACTTTTCACTTGCCAATCCAATTCAATCCAATCACTTTTCATTTATGCTGTACATATTTCTAAAGCTAACAACAACTAACACCTTTTTATACTATATTTTATTTTTTATGCTTTAACCACTAACCAATTAACTGAACAAAATGTTTACTTTGGTTATTTGAAACGTGAAACTGTGTACAATTTGCCCGACAATGTCCTGTCACTAATCTAGTTCTAACAGAAGCTCTATCAGACACAGAGACGGGCCACGTCGAGGGCAAACCGACCACGGACAACGAGATCGAGGGCGTCACCTACAGCTGGACCGCATTCCACACCGTCCTCATTTGCGGTGAGTCTATATAAATACATTGTGAATCTATATGAATACATTATAAATACCTTAAAGTCAAGTCAAAGTCATCTCAAATAATTTTCAATAAATGAAATCCAAAAACAAATTTAATTGAATGAGTGAGAAAATAATAATAAAATTTTAATTGAAATTTTCGATTTAGAAATCAAATTATAACATTTTATTTAAACAAACCATTTTAATAATGAACAAAAATAATTTTAAATAAGAACTGCAATTTGATTTCGAAATGAAAATTTAATTTTAATTCACAATTTACTTCATTTGCGGTGTGTCAATATGAATACATTATGAATGCCTTTTAGTCACATTAGTAAACAGAAATAATTTAAAAAAATAAATCTAAAAAAAAAATAACTTTAATAAATGGGAGCATACCAAATTAATATTTATTTGATCTAATTAAAAAAGTGCTAATGAAAAAAATGTGAATAACCTTTTATTCTAATTATGAATCAGAAATAAGAGTTATAATTTAAAATAAATTGAACTCAAAATAGAATACGCTGAAGAAAAAATAAGAAATCACCAAATTAATTTTTGATCTAAAAGAAAGTATAATAAAATTGTAATTTAGTTGCTTAACTAAAGAATATAAACTACAATACAATTTTAATTAAAGTATTGATTTGGAAATCAAATTATTACTTTTTATTAAAAAGAAGTAGTTTGAATAATTATAAAAATAAACTGAAATTAGAACTGTCATTTCATTTCGAAATTAAAATGTATGTTTTATTTTAAATAAATTTAATTTACTTATCATTTATTGAAAAAGTTAAAAATTCGGTAAAAAAGGAAATTTATCATTTTATTCATACAAATAAAAATATAATTTTTACTGAATTTTGAACTAATATTTGATTTGATTTTGAAATAAACATTTTAATTTCATTTAAATATGGGAAACCGCTTTAAAAAGAAATATTTATCCTTATATATTCATATAAATAAATACATTAGATTTTAAACGCTTTAAAAATAAAAATCAATTTATTCATATAAATAAATAAATATTTTTTGTATTTTATAATTTAGTAATATTTTTCATAAATTTTATGCGAATTATTCGAAAAATTTTAAGTTTCATTTTAAACGTGTTTCACTTTTCCAACATTTATTGCAAAGACTGGGAAATTCCAAAAAAAAAGAAAATGTTTATTAATTTATTTACCTAAATAGTTAATTTGTAATTTATTGTGAGGTCCTGTGGCCTAGAGGACTAAGTTCCCAACGTTAGCAACTTTCAATTGTATTGTATTTAAAATGTAATTTATATAAATAATTTATTTTATAACTTTATTCATTTAAAAACGCATTCTAATTTATAATTATATTTCGGCAGCTTCCTTGTATGTTATGATGACGTTGACCAACTGGTATAAGCCCAACTCGGACATCGCGCTGATCAATGGCAACGAGGCTTCCATGTGGGTCAAAATCATATCCAGCTGGCTGGGCGTCTTCATCTATGGCTGGAGCCTCGTCGCACCCATTGTGCTGTCCAATCGCGACTTTAGTTAAACGGCGAGCGAGTAACTTAAAAAAAGAAGAAAAGAAATTAACCAAATATCAATATAAATAATAATATAATTAATGGAATGTTTAAAATGCCAAAAGTGAATTTTGCGAGCGGTGCTTAAAATGCGAATGTTTTTGCCATGGTTTTAAAAATATTCTCAATAGTTTATTAACTAAACACATATATATATATTATATACTATATACACATACATACGTATTATCATACATAATCCAAACGATCAAAAAACTGTCGTAATGTCTTTCCTTTAAATTAAATAAACTTTAGTCAAAGTCGATGCTCTCGCGTTGACTCCACTTTTGACTGCTTTTTAATGGTCTCCTCGAGTCGCTCCAGCACAACGGATTTTCCCAGGATTTCCATCATTTCCGCCACGCCAGGTCCTTCTTTTAAGCCACTCAATGCAGCACGCAGCGTTTTCATTAGCATGGGAAATTTCAGCTGATGTTTTTGCGCATAGTTTTTAAGATTATCGTTTAGTGCATCCTTTTCAAATGTGGCCAAGGCTGCCAATTGTTGCCTTAACTGCTGAAGTTGCTCGGGCGTCAAGTCATTGAGCTCAAATTCAGTGGGTTTCACCCAAAGGAAACTCAGCTTGCTGCTGGTCAAGTCTTGGATTAAAGTTAAACGCTGCGCCGCCCAGTTGAGCACGTCCAGGATGTGCGATTCCGCCAGATCCAGATTGGAGCTGTAAGTGATGAGATCATGTCAGAGTTTGACTTGGATGGGAATTAAAGGTTCCTCATACGAATTGCGAAACTTTTTTAAGGCATTTTAGAAAAGAGGAAAAAAAACCAAGAATAAAATTTTAGGTCTAAAATTGGATTAGGAAGAACAAATTGGGAATCATAAAATTGGAATTTCAACCAAGAAAAATATTCTGAGTACAAAAATTAGGAATAAAAAAAATTGGGAAAAGTATCTTTGGTTTTCAGATCATTGGCTAAATTCTTTCGAATAGTTACACTGGCGAACATAATTATTGGCACAGCAAAGTTTTTGAGATTTGGGGGCTTATTTGTTCCCTTATCGTTAACATATTGGCATTAATGGAAAGATCATTTAAATTCCGTTTGAATGATATTAAACTTTCCTTAACCCGTTAAGTACCCTTTGAAAATTTTGAATTTATGTAAAAGTTAATTTTCAAAATTTTTTTCTTGATTTTCGTGCGTTTTTGAATAAAATGTTTTGATTTCGGTTTTTTCTAATTTTTGTTTTCCCAATTTTTGTCTTCCCAATTTTTGCTTTCCCAATTTTTGGGTTCCTAATTTTGGATTCCTAATTTCGAATCCCTAATTTTGGATTTCTAATTATTCGATTGCTAATTTTGGATTCCAAATTTTATTTTCGAATTTTCGTATTCTGAGTTATATTTTTCGAATAAATATCACATCCCGATATTGAAAACAAATTTTTCGAAAAATGTCGTCTTTTTGCTAATAAATAGGAAAAAGCCGAAATCAATAATATTTTATTAAAAATTGCACGATTTTTTATAAAATATTTTTGATTTCAGCTTTTTTTAATTTTTGTTTTCCCAATTTTTGATTTCTTAATTTTTGTTTTCCCAATTTTTGTTTTCCCAATTTTTGTGTTCCTAATTTTGGATTCCTAATATCTGTATTCCTAATTTTGGATTCGTAATTTTGGATTCCTAATTATTCGATTCCTAATTTTGGATTCCTAATTTGTTTCCTAATTTTTGTTTTTAAAATTTTGTTTTCCCATAACTGTATTCCTAATTTTTGATTCCTAATTATTCGATTCCTAATTATGGATTCCTAACTTTTTTTTCTGAATTTTCGTATTCTGATTAATATTTTTCGACATTCGCATATAGAAATCTGTCTTGGCTGAGAATCAATTAATACATACTGGCTTGGATACGCTTCCCGCACAAGCTGCTGCACAAGTGCAACTAAATGCAGACGCGACTCTTCTCCACTGAGACGCCGCTTAATCTCCAGCTGATTGTAATCATTAAGCAGCTCCGCGTTCAGGCGACTTGGATGCGCATTGACGCGTCCTATGCGAAACTGCTCCGCGAGCTCGTCCAGCGATTGCAGCTGTGGCCGCTCATTTGGTCTGTGCTCAAAGCCGCCGCCCGCAGAGATGATGTAGTTCATCAAAGCCCGGGGAAAGTAACCGCGCTCCCGGAACTGTTGTATGCCAATGTCGCCCTGGCGTTTGCTCAGCTTCGTGCCATCGGCATTGACCAGCAGCGGCAGATGCCCAAATTGTGGTGGTCGCCAGCCAAAGGCTCTAAGGGAGCAGGAGAAAACAGATTAACAGACAGTGGAATAAGATTCCCTGAAGCCTGCACTCACTTGTAGAGCAGCAAATGCTTTGTGGTTGAGATTTGCCACTCGACGCCTCTGAGTACATGCGTTATGCCCATGTGATGATCATCCACCACGTTGGCCAGATGATAGGTGGGATACTGATCGCTTTTCATGATTACAGGATCACCTTCCGTATCGCTGACATTGTGCTGCACGCTGCCATAGATGAGATCCTCCAGTGGCTCTTCGTGTTCCGTCAGCTTGAAGCGTATGCAGTGCGGCGTGCCCTTGGCCAAGAGGGGCTCCAACTGCGACTCCGTCAGATGGCGACACTTGTTGTCGTAGCGCGGCACTTGGCGGGTGCGCAGCGCCTCCTTGCGCAACAGCTCCAGGCGACGCTCCGTGCAGAAGCAGCGATAGGCGCTGCCGTTCTGCAGCAGGCGGTCCACAGCGTCGCTAGAGAAAGAGAGAGAGAGGGAAAGAAGGAGAGAGTAGTAGCTCCAATCTATTATATGTAATATAATCACTAACCTGTATAATTCCCTGCGCTCACTTTGTATATATGGCCCATAGTCGCCGTCAAATCCCGGCCCCTCATCGATCTCTATGCCCGCCCACAGCAAATCCTCAATTAGCCGTTCAGTGGCACCCGGCACCAATCTAGTTTGATCTGTGTCCTCGATGCGTAACAGGAATTTGCCGCCTTCATGTCGTGCAAAGAGAAAATTGTAGAGCGCCGTTCGCAGTCCGCCGAGATGCAGGTAGCCGGTGGGGCTGGGGGCGAAGCGTACGCGCACGTCACTGTGGTACAGTCGCTGTGTGGCGCGGAGGCACTGCCTCAGCACAGTGGCACGTTGCACATTTAACATCTTCAGTTATGAAAACGTTAAAAATTTGCACCAAGTTTGTTTACAATTGCATCAGTCCCTTCATTTCGCGATCTAGCAGCACTGTTAAAAGCTATAGCATGATTGTGTATCAGAGTTGCCAACTCTTCAGAGCCCAAAGAGCTAGATCTAAATTTAAAACAAGCTAGAAATGGAATATTTTAGAAAAAGAAAGAGATTTTGAATGTTCGTCTAGCTCAACAAAATTCTTCTCGTCGTCCGGTTTGCACCGATAGGATTTTTGACTATAATGATAAATGATGAGTTTAAAAGATAACCTTATGTGCAATTTTGAATTCAATAGTAGGATTCCGGTAAACGTTTTTGATTTGCTTTTGATTTGATTTTTCAGTCAGCTGTTCACAGCTGCTCCATACAAAATTTTCAGTGTGCTCAGAGCAAATCAGGGAAATGTGGTCTTACTAATTGATTTCGAAAAATCAGCTCTGAGACAGATTATTTTTCATTTTGATTTGGTTTCGAACAGCTGTGTGACAGTTGGTGTTTGTTTGCATTGTAAATCTACGAATATTCAATAAAAACATATTCGATGACTTTCTTTCGGCATTTTGTGCAATTATGCCCATTTTTGTATACTTTTTAGATGTCAATTAGCTGTTCGCCCAGGCTGTCAGCTTTTCACGAAATCAAAAAATAATCAGTGTGCAAAAAGGGGCGTTCCGTCAACTGATTTATATTTGGTTAAAAATAATCAAAAGCAAATCAAAAACGTTTACCGGAATCCCACTAATGTGTCAATATGCAGTTTTAGGTGATGGCATGTAATAATATTTTTAGATTGCTGCTAGAAATTCTGTGAAAAATAAAATATGCAACTTCAACTCTCAATATAACTATGATTCCCGCCAGCCGCTATTTTAATATTACTTCCGCGACTGGCTTCTGTTAAACGCCACAAATGGCGTGAAATAAGCTAAATTGGCAGCCCTTTTACCAACACCTGCTACTAACAGCTGTTTAACAGCAGCTCAACAGCTGACAGTGCTGCCAGATCTTTTACTGTGACCACGCATGCAGTTCTCTTCCTCTTATTCATTTAGTCAACTATTTCGCATAGCGTGCAACAAATAAATAAAGTCATCAAATTGCCATCAAAATGGTTGGAACAACTTTAAGTGTCGAGGAGAAGCAACAAATCATCACGCGCAACCTGCAGGAGACGCTGGGCGAGGACCGGCTGACGAAAGTGCTGCAGGAGCGTGATCTGAAAATCTACTGGGGTACGGCAACGACGGGCAAGCCGCATGTCGCCTACTTTGTGCCCATGTCCAAGATTGCCGACTTCTTGAAGGCCGGCTGTGAGGTGACCATACTGTTTGCCGATCTGCATGCCTATCTGGACAACATGAAGGCGCCGTGGACGCTGCTCGAGTTGCGCGCACAGTATTACGAGCATGTGATCAAGGCAATGTTGACATCGATTGGTGTTCCGCTGGACAAACTGAAGTTCGTCAAGGGCAGCGACTATCAGCTGTCCAGGGAGTACACACTGGATGTGTACAAGCTCAGCTCGCTGGTGACCATCCACGATGCGAAGAAGGCCGGCGCCGAGGTTGTCAAGCAGGTGGAATATCCGCTGCTGTCGGGTCTGTTGTATCCGGGATTGCAGGGTCTGGACGAGGAATACTTGAAGGTGGATGCACAGTTCGGTGGCGTGGATCAGCGCAAGATTTTCACCTTTGCTGAGAAGTATTTGCCAGCGCTGGGCTATGAGAAGCGCATACATTTCATGAATCCCATGGGTGAGTCACAAAATGAGATCATAATGAGATACAGTTTGTCAAGAAATTCTTTACACTCCCTTAAAAATGTAATAGTTTGACTTTAAATAAGAAAATAATAGCTTATTATATACAGT
>JBAMBJ010002906.1:0-15843 GCA_037043495.1 Drosophila recens | reverse complement strand
GAGGACGTTGTTGAAAGCACCTTCTATGTCTAGGAAGGCTATGAGGGTGTATTCCTTAATAGAGAGGGATTTTTCTATTATGGCAACAACTGAGTGAAGAGCCGTTTCGGTGGATCTTCCTTTCCTGTATGCATGTTGAGAGCTTGATATAAACTCTGTCGGAATAGATACTCTCAGATAGAGAGAAAGGATACGCTCAAAGGTTTTGAGCAGAAAGGATGTCAGGCTGATCGGTCTGAAATCTTTTGGGCTAACATGGGAAGCTTTGCCCGCCTTGGGGATGAATACTATTTTTGAAAGCCTCCAGGGGTCCGGGATATATCCGGTCTTAAAAACTTCTAGAAATATGGCTTGGAGCCAGTTTGTGGCAATGCTACCCGCATGCTGAAGATGTGCAGGTGAGATTCCATCAGGTCCAGGCGACTTAAACGGTTTGAAACTGTTTATTGCCCAGTTGATGTTATGCACACTGAGGAGAGAAGGGCCTAAAGGCACCTCCTGTGGGGAGATAAGACTGTCTGTCTTTTGTTGACGACAGCCTGGAAAGTGCTTTGTTAGTAGGGCATCCAGTGATTCTTCACTGGATGTTGTCCAAGTGTCATCCTCCTTCTTTAGATAACCTAGAGACGGGGTTGACTTAGATAGAATCATCCGAAGTCTGGCTGCTTCGGATGTTGATTCAATGTCAGAGCAAAAAGATCGCCATGAGGATCTTTTGGCTCTTCTGAGTTCTTTTTTATAAAGGGCAAGATCGAGCTTGTAGTTTGTCCAGGATTGCTCCGTGTTTGAGGCTTTGGCTTGATTGAAAAGGGCTCTACAGCTCCTTCGAAGGTTTCCGAGGTTTTGGGACCACCATGGTGGTTTTTTATTTTTCTTGGGTCTACTAATTGGGCATGCTGCTTTCCCTGCGGAGTTGCACGCTTTAGTGAAAGTTTTTATTAGGCTATGCAGACGCCTAACGGAGTGAACTCCATTGGGTGCTGTTTCCGGAATGTATTCCCTAAGTAGGGCTTGGTATTTTGACCAATCGGTTTTCCGAAGGTTGTGAAAAGGAGTTGGAGTCGAGTGACTAAGATTAAGTACAAATTCTATGTACCTGTGGTCGGAGAAAGAATGCTCACTTGATACTTTCCAGTTATTGATGAGATCACTTATGGAATGGGAGGCAAGGGTCAGATCAATGACCTCCTTCCTATCCTTGATGACGAAGGTAGGATCATTACCTCTATTCAGGACCTCTAGGTTTGTGGTAAGGATATAGTCTAAAAGTAACTCACCCCTCTTGTTTATGTTTGTGCTCCCCCATTGAGTATGGTGAGCATTGACGTCGCATCCTATTAGGAGGCCAATATTGTTGGTCACGCAGTCATTCACTAGCCTTCGCGTGATGTCTTCGGGAGGAGGGCCTGGTTGGTCGTAGGCCATGTAGCACGATAGTAGCCTGATCGGAGCTGACTGGAGCTCCAGGCTTACTGCCGTATTATCCTCGTTGCTAAAGCTATGGAGCAGAAAGATACTTAAATGCTTTCTAGCTAGTATACAGGTTCGAATATTACCTTGTGATTCAGCTACAACAAGCTTGTATTCTGGAGCGCGTAATCCAGAGACCTTGCCGCCCACAATCCAAGGCTCTTGAATCAGCGCTATGTCGGCTCCGTTCCCAGCCAAACGGAGCAGTAGGGCCGCAGAGGCTGCTTTACAATGGTGGAGGTTTATCTGCAGAATCTTTAGAGACATCTGAAGATATACCCTCCACCACTGTCGTGTTAGCGTCCTCGTCGTCGGACGCCACATCGGAGGTGAGCTCCATCTCACCCATTTTGCACAGCGCACTGAGGTCGCGCGTTATAGTGGATGCATCCGAAGTATAACCATCCAGTTCGGGCCGCTCTGGGGCTTCTAACTCAGTGATGTCCTCCTCGGATGGTTTGTCCGAAGGACACTCACTTGATGTTGCGTCTGACTTGTAGACGCGGATGTACACAGAGCTAAACCCAAAGTTTAGCTCCCCGCCAGCCGCGTCGATTGGGGCAAGTGACTCCTTGTTCAGGATCATCACTGCTTGATTAGTTGGTCCCGGCATCTCCTCTATCTTCGCCACTTTCCAATCATGGGTTGGCAGACTCGGGTTGCACCGCTGCAACATTTTTAGAAGCCGCTCTGGCTCTTTAATGGAGGATGGGATCCACAGTCTGGCCCGAGGGCGGACTGGGACGTCCTTCCAGTTGACGGCGACCAGCTTGGCGCCTGGGTAGACTTCTCCGATGTTGGAGACCGCCGTTTTGTATAGCTCTGCCGATCGCTCATCGTCGCAGGCTATTACCTTCACGTTCCCCTGGAACCAACCGACGTCTTTGCAGACAGGGGGAGGTCCAGGTTCCTGTTCCAGCAGTTCGAAGCAGGCGGTGGCTAGAGCCGTCTCCACCCACTTCCATTGGTTCCTCGGGATTGCAGCATTGCCTTGGTCGAGAACCCCAATTAGGACTCTCTCCTTGGCGATCTGGGCAAAGGATCTGCCCTGCTGCACTCTCGATTTCTTCGCACTCGGCCCGGGTGCTTCTTGGGAGCGCTGTCTCTTGGCTTGATCCAGCGCTCTAGATGACTGCATGTCGTAGTCTGGCAGCACAGTCTTCGCCCATTCCACCTTCTTCAGCCAATCGGCTGACCGGTTTGAGCCTGTGCTTGCTAAATGTCGCTGGAGAACCCATCCAGCACTTCTCTTCTCCGTGTAGGAGAACTTTTTGCCGACGCTGGCTGCAGGAACTTCACCCACCGTCCCTGTACCAGCTGGAGCCTTGGCCGCGCTTTTAGCGCTCTGCTTCGGTTCCGAGGTATCGGGGGGCGGCAGGATGATTCCTTTTACCCCAAGGCCCGGGTGGAATGCGGGTTTGCTTGGACCAGCGCCATTTGTACAAACGGCCGGCATGGTGACCGTCTCCGTTGTATTAGATGAGCATTGGCCAGGCTTTAGAGCCGCTGCCGCTGCCGAGGAGGAGGAATCCAGGATTCCGGTTGGCTTTTTCGGAGTGCCAGGCTCCTTTGTTTTATTTTTGTTATTGTTTATGTTTGTGATTTTATTTTTGTTATTTGCTGTATTCATGTTAGTGTCCCACGAGTTGCGGAGAAGGGGTGGTCCGCCTGCACAGAGATCCGCACTATGCAGGTAAGGCTAGCTAGTTCGGAGGGCGCCAGGTATCCGAACGCTCCGTTTACGACTGAGCTATTTTTGGTTAGGGCCCCCAGCCAGGTTGACTATCGGCACGGGTCGCATTACACCTTAGTCCAGCCCTAAGTACCTCAGACCATGACATGAGCCCCATGCATATAGCAGAGCTATTAAGGAGCAAAACTATATACATGGAGCAAAAGTCTTGGCTAACACCAGCTCTAAAAGAGCTACTGGAGTGTTATTTCCAGTCGGCACCCTCGTGGAGGGTTCAGTCGAGGATTTTTGCCGACCTTTCTAGGCTAAGTTCAAATATTTTGTTCGAGTAGCTTGTTATATGTTCTCTCCTTCTTATGTTAAAAACATATCTTGCAATATTATTAAAGACCACGTTCAGTTTTTGCTACACCTAGTATCACAGTTTGCAAATAGTTCCACTCCATAAAAGAGGGTTGGTATCAGATAACTCTTAGCAACTAGAAGTCGTATTCCCTCAGGGACAAATTTTTGGGTCATATATAGAAATCTGAATAGTCCGTACGTCCCGCCAACTATTTTTGTTATGTGGTCATTCCATGTCAATGTGTTATTAAGGGTGAATCCCAGGTTTTTAATGTGCTTAACATATTCTATTAAGTCATTATTTAATTTTACTTTCTCAAGTCCGTCCGTGTTAATTTGTTTTTTATATATGACTAAACATTTAGATTTCAAAGGATTTAAAGCCAAACCATTATTTTTTGCCCACTCGTCAATATTTATTAGTTCTCGGTTGGTGATGTCAATACATTCATTAATATTGCACAAAGGACGACTCACATACATTTGGACATCATCAGCATACATATGGACTTCACACTCTGACAAGACACTTGGTAGGTCATTAACATAAACAGAAAACAGCAAAAGACCAAGGACTGACCCTTGTGGGACACCACGTGTAGAGTACAAAAATGTCGAGAAACCATGCTTCGTAACTACGGCCTGGCTTCTATTGGTCAAGTAGGAGTTTATTAATCTGACTGCCGTGTTAGAGAATCCAAAAAGTTTTCCTAGTTTTGTGCACAAGACTTCATGATTGACTGTGTCGAATGCCTTACTGTAGTCTAGAAGTGTTAGAAAAGTTACTTGTCCATCGTCAGAATTTTTGCGAATATCCTCTGTGATTTTAAGGATCGCAGTAGTACAGCTTCTGTGCTTTTTAAATCCGGATTTCTTCTCGCTTGACAGGTTATAAATTGTCAAGTAATTATTAATTTGTTTAGCAATAATTTGTTCAAACGCTTTTCCCAAAAATGGCAAAATGGAAATGGGTCTATATTCATTATTGGGTTTAACAATTGGCAAGATCTTTGCAGTTTTCCAACTATCAGGAAAAGTTGATGTCATTAACGCAGTATTTATAATATGTGTAATGTAAATCAGGAGTTTTTAAAAATTTTGGGTCAACTTCGTTAAGGCCTATTGCATTAGATTTAATTTTTAACATTGATTCTAAGACATCACATTGAGACACACATTCAAAGCTAAAACTATTATCACAGTTAGATCTATTATCACAGCTAAGATATTTATTAATCACAACTTCAGGTACTTCAGATTGAAGAAATTTACTATTTAAATGGTTTAAGTCCACGTCGCAATGTGGGGTTTTTGGCTTCTGTTTCCCTATGCCAAGTGATTTTAGATCCTTCCATTTCTGTCCGGCCATGTCTGATCTGTTAAATTTTGAACAGTAAAAAGCACTTTTCGCACTATTTATTGTTTTGAGTACAAGAGCTCTGTTCTCTTTGAATTTTGTATAATGATATTCGGTTTTGTATCTTTTCCATTTCACCTGGTTTCGAATGAGAATTAATTGTTTAATCTCCTCTGAAAACCACGGTTTATTTGAGCTTTTAATAACTTTTGCTTTTACAGGTACACATGTGTTATAAAGATGAAGAAGTTGAGTCTGAAAAAAGTCAACCTGTGAATTCACAGAGGGATAGCTAAATATTACATTCCAGTCAAGGATATCACATTCGGCTCTTAGCATAGTATAGTCAATTTTTCTAAAGTCCCTAAAAGTAATTTTTTCATTTGGATGGTCAAGGAAAACGTCAAATGTAGTAAATACAAGGTCATGTTTGGAAAAAACTGGCACTGAGACTTGGTCATATATAAGGATTTTACTTTTGTCATTTACAAAGAATACGTCAAGCAAGGTGTTGCTGCTCTTCGTCAAATGAGTAGGAGAAGTGGAATTTATCAGATGTAGTCCAAGTGATTTCAAACTGTCAGATATATGTTTTTCCGCTAGCATGTTGCTGTTTAAGTCTCCAGTCAATATAATGTCGTTGTAGCTAATAGATATTGAGTCTAGTTCAGTTAAAATTTCAGTAAAGTCAACAGTTCTATTGGGCCTGTATATACAGCCAATTAATATTTTAGAGGGATATGTAAAGCCTCTTAACTCTACAAATAAATACTCAAGTGGACTTTCATTGGTCTGCTTGCTCTTAATATTTGCCGTCAATTTATTATTAATATTTATTGCAACACCCCCACCATGACTATCTCGGTCAGAACGAAACACGTTGTATCCATCACACATAATCAATTGGTCACACATATTAGACAAAAACCATGTTTCGGACACACAGATGACATCTACTTTTGAATTTACAAACAAATACCTAAATTCTTCTATTTTTTTGGTCAAACTTTGAGCATTAATGTGACAAACATTGAGACCTTTATGTTGATTGCTTAAAATTCTGATAACTGCATGACTGTTCGCCCCTTGAATCATATTATCCTGCATCTAATAAATAGTTATCAATCAATAAGAAACGCACGCATAAATCATTCCACAGAGAACGTAAAAACAATAACACACACCAGAGAGCTGCAAAATTCACAATTTTTCTTGATTTACTCATACGCACAAATCTTACTCAACTCCACTCACTGTTCGAAACACAGCGTTGAGTAAAAATCAACTCATGCTGACGAACACATCAATCGTGTTCATACTCAGCCTTCTGAGCGTTTGAATGTTGGCTCGTGTTTAATCACTCAACGAAACGAAGAGTTGAATAAAATCAGCTCATGCTGACGAACGCATCACTCGTGTACATGCACAGTGATTTCTTAGAAATATGCGGCCGAGCTTCGAGCTTCATGCATGGGCGCACACAGCGTGTATTTTGTTTTTGTAAAAATCTGCTGCGCGTCTAGCTGGCGACATAACGCATGTATTTTGTTTTTGTAGACAGAGGAGCAGAGGCAGAGGCAGCGCTGCTGACTGCGCACATGAATAAACTCATACGAGTTGATTTTGCTCTTTGAGTTTTATTCTTTATTCAACACAATCATTGTTGTGTCGAATGAGCATACGCCCGAAATGAATCGTTTGAGCACGAGCGTAAATAAACTCAGCGAGCAAAAAAATTTCGGCTCATTTGAGTGATTTGAACTTAAGAGTGAATGAATGTGCGCATGCAAGTTTGAGCGGTTGAGCCGAATTGCTGAATATTCAGGCTGTTGATTGTGTATGAACGTTTTGCAATCACGCCAAGCCGTTCTCTGGCACACACCTTATAAACTTACAAAGAAACTTACTTATAAAAACAAAAAGACGGATAACTAGACTAACATTAAAGAGAGTTATGCTAATAAAAATAAGTTTACATTTAAAGAGAGAGAGAGACAGCAGAGACGATTATGCAGATTATCCGTTTCGAAAGCTCTGCTCTGGCTGAGAGAGAGCGTTATCAGCACGAAGAGATAATAGCTCGGGCATGCTGCCTATGCAGATGTAGCCTTCACTTCCAGAAACTCTCACATGTACGAGAGAGCGACGCGTGTAAACAGCTGTGAGCATATTGAGCTTTTTCATCTTCATAGCCTCTTTGAATATATCATAGTGAGCTTTCGTCAGCTGCTCATTAACGTAAAAGGGCACGTGAGACTCAAAGCCCAGCTGCGTTAAGCTCAGTTGCTGCTTCTTAGTTCTCCTATAATCTTCAATTAACTTAAGCAGCGCGATTTTCTCACGCACGTGCTCTAGTTTTGCAATTATAATCGGGTCCACAGTGCTGTTTGCAGAACGCTGCCTAGCTCGAAATATATCCCTAAGCTTAGGGGTCGGGTCCAAACCAAGTGACGAACACAGTGTAGTGAAAAGTGCATTTAAATTTTCACCCTCCATGCATGGAACACCGTGAATGCGAATATCAGCAGCAATGGCTTTATTCGCCTGTACCTGCAGCTTTGATTCCCAGTTGGCCTCCATAAAGACTTAACCTCAGCTGCCTCCTCTTCGAGCTGCTGCACTCTCCCAATCAGCTGTTGCATTTCCAGAGACATATTGTTGATGCGTTCTTGCAGCTCGCCCAGTATACGCTGCTCAGTAAGTCTAATCAGCTCAGCCTGCTCTCCAAATCTTTTGTTGATCAACTCCAACAGCTGGGGCGAGGATGCATCCAGTGTCCGGAGTTTGATATCAGCTGCTGTGTTTTCACGCTGACGTTTCTGTGGTGGAGCCATTATAAGTTGTTAAAGTTATTTTTTGTTTTGTGTTATTTGCTTTGAGTTTTAGTTCGTATATTGAGTGAGTTTGTTTTTGTTATTTAGTGTTGTGTTATTCCACTTTCGGTTATGTATTAGTACGAATATGAAAATCGCGGCAAAACAAAAATTGGCCGTATTAAAAGTTATTCAGTTTTAATTAATTTCACAACTATTTTGTTTGTCTTACACTTTTATTACAACAATCGCCGATTGCTTTAAATGATTTATACTGTTTTTGATTATTATTGTGTCTTTAACTGCAGCAAAATTGAAAGTATTTAGAGCGCGAGTTGAATGCAACCTATCTTCACGAATGCTTCTTCTTGCTTGAATGAATGAATGAAATGAATGGCGCTCTACGAGGCCATTTGCTTGTGGATGATAGGCTGTAGTCCGCAAGTGTTTTATACCCAAGATACGCATTAAACCTGAAAAGATAGAAGATTCGAATTGCCTTCCCAGATCGCTAGTGATATGCAGGGGAACGCCAAACGATGAGATCCAACCATTGAGTAGGGCGGTGGCTACAGTCTCTGCTGACATATCCGGGATTAAGATTGCCGTAGGCCACCTGGAGAAACGGTCGATGCATGTCAAACAGTAGCGGTTTCCTCGTGAGATTGGAAGTGGTCCAATAAGATCGATGTTGATATGATCAAAGCGCTGATCTATTGGTCCGTAGCTCCCCAGTGTAGATTTGTTATGGCGTTGAATCTTGCAACGTTGGCATTGTAAGCAAGCTCGTACGAAGCTGCTGATCTCCTTCCCCATTGAAGGCCAAACAAATCGTTCGGAGATCAATCTTTGGGCTTTCTTCTGGTTCGGCGGGCGACGAAACAGAAGAGTTGTTTAGTTTTTTTAATCTGATTTGAATGAGCAAGGCGGCTTGCATTTAGTAGCCTTGTTGCCAAACTTGGAGTGGTACCAGCATTCCGACGGAGAGCCATTTTGGTTTCCGTTTGTTGATGAACGGCTCTGTGAGCGAGATCGAGAGTGAATACGTTTCTCCAAGCTGTCCAATCTAGAGACAATCTCGTGCAAAGAGTGAGCTGGCATCATTGCGCTACCTGCTGGAGTTGCTACCGAAGCGACGTTCATGTGAGCGAGCCCTTCAACTTCGAGAATTTTATCTGCGAGTTTTGCCATGCCTGATAAATCATCGTTTGAAGCTTGAAAAATGGCTCGTGCATGTGGTGGCAAGCGTTGCATCCACAAGGATTTGAGAAAATCTTCGTTGATTCGGTCTTAAGACAGGCCACGGAGCTCATTGAGAAGTTGAATGGGGCGTCTGTCTCATAAATCGATGTCGGAGAGAAGCTTTTGAATTTTTTTCTGCTCGCTCTCACAGAAACGCTCAATGATGTTCCGCTTTAGATTTCCGTACATGTCGTTGGTGGGCGGATTGAGAACAGCATCAGTTATTTGCGAAATAACGCTCGATTCCATTGAGGCAACAACTGTATGGAATTTTGTTTTGTCGGCAGTGATGCCTGCAATGCAGAATTGCGACTTAATTTGTGCAAATCAAATTTCGGGACGCTCGGCCCAAAATGACGGAACTTTCACGGCAAGACGATTAATTGTAGCGATCGATGTCATGGCTTGAGATGTGGATGCACCATCATTGTAATGTGGATTTTCGACCACATTGTCTTCCAGATCGTCAGTGGAATTGTCGCCAGCCATGATGCCAAAAGTGGTGAAGTTGTAAAATTCGCTAGAGATCCGTGTATGTGTGCGTGTGTGAAAAATTGCGCATCAAAAGTATGAATGCGTTCTGTTGTCGGGGTAACCAATTGTCGCGTCTATGGGCGACAAGTATTTCGATTGTGTGGATATGAATATATTTAAACACCGGCAATATTATTTATATTATGTATTCACACTAATACTAATTTCAATAAGTTTTAATTAATTTTGGGTGATGCTGCTGAATTCTTATTCTCGATTGTTCTTCTTCTTCTTTTGCGGCCAAGCGTCACTCTACACAGGATGGTATTTTGTCAAAGCTAGTACGCAGCTTAACAGCTAGTACGGAGCTCAAAAATAAATTGCGGCTCAGCGAAGGCGTCGATACGTCACATACCTATTGGAGATACCACGTTATAAAAAAATGCGACAAATTCTTTACCTTTGTGGTGGTGTTGAAGTGAGGAAAACTTTTAAATATAAGTATATACTTTTTTTATTTGACTAAACTTTATTAACAAAAAATAACTAATTTGGCGAGGGGTTGGCGAGCGAAGCGAGCTGTATACATTTTTTAAACCCGACAACAAAAGACCTTCTTTCTATTTTGCGAACGAAGCAAGCACGGGGCGGAGCCCCCTTTTATATTTAAATTCTGACTAAAAAATGTGGCATCTCTTCCCCTGACTTTGAAAATCTAAATCGAACTAGGTGGCAGCATCGGACGCCAGCAGATTTAATGTTAAATTATTCTGCGAATTTACCTGTGGCTGAGCGAAACGAAATTGAGGTGAAATTCAAGCGAAAGCGATTTCTGTGGCATCCCTGATAATTGGAAAGACGCTTATTGAAAGTATGTAAGCACGAACCAATAAATTAGAATTAAATGTTGGCTTTGACACTTGTCTATACTTGGCTATTGAATTCTATCATATAATTGAAGACATGTTATGGTCGGCGCTGATCTATCGATAGTATCGATAGCGATAGTCGCCAGCTGTTGCCCAACGCCATCTATCAGCGTCGACCAAAACATTTGAAATGACAAACATGAATGAGGGAATAGGAATAGAAAGGATGACAGAAGTTTCTTGGGTTAGGGAGGAGTCTGTGCTGAGGAGTTTTTTTCGCGTGGTTGCCTCTGCGAGGCAGAATACGTCCCTTCGTGCGGAAACGTGTAATATATAGGAATATAAATCCATTACACGCCAAAACGTAAACAAATTTTCGTACATACGTGACACTCAGCCGATGAAGCAGCTACCCGCACACACACACTTAACACACGACGAGGGAACCAGACAGAGCATCACGAGAAACAGCACACAACACACGGCGAGGGATCCACAGACAGGAGGCAGATCAGGCAGGATCGAGCAAAGCCCACAGCCAGCGGGACGCATACATACTCGTCACAGCCACTGAACCAGTGAGTCCGTCCCTGCCAGCAGCTTGGCGCAGATTCGCTTGGCGCGCCAAGTGCCACAACATTTTCCCAGTCCACTAATTGATGTTGTCCACCTGCTGATTGTTGTTTCCTGCAAATATTTGTATTGTTATTCGTGTTACTTGCCGACAGTTTATCGCATCCGAATATCGATTGCCAGCTAGCTCACGGCATTTCCAGGGATGGATAAGACCCTCGATAGACGGATAGTCGGGTAACATCAATTTATTTATTTTCTGAATTTCATCGGTCATCTGTTCTGGCGTTCCTGTTTGAAAAGAAGGGAAATTATGGCACTGACAAACTGCCAGCACCTGCGTCGCCCACCCTACCATTAGCTGATCCTGATGAAATGAGATCAACTCCCTACTCCGGTCACTCCAGCCGTGCGTTAGCCCACCTCACCCCATAAAAAGGTATTTACTCCACTTGTTTCATTATGACTTAACACGAGACATTTATTTAATTAATCCTAACATTTTCTTGTCTATTTCTATTTTTCAGCGCATTCGTAATTCTAATTCAACCTGGCTGAGACACCCTAATAAACACCACCTAACGCTCGAGCAGTCAGAGAAGCTATTAAAGGACCCAGGGGCTGATGACAATAAGGAATTAAATTAACAAATATAAATTAGGAAAAATAAATAATAAGTTAAACAATTAAACAAACATATAAATAAATAGATTAACAAATAAATAGACAAATAAATAAGTGTGTAAATAATAAATAAATAAATATGTAAATTAATAAAGGATAAGTTAATTAAATAATAAATGAATTAATAAATTATAAATAGTCGTGTAGTTTAAGGCGACAATTTGTGTGGATGTTGTTATTCGGTCATTTAGTTTTCATTTTATGTTTTAGTGAAGTTCCCTGATCGGTGGTGCCAAAAGCCACAGCAAGCGTACTGCAGGGTGTTCTTTTTTGTAAAGCTTCTTCTTCTTCTCTTGACTTTGATGTTGAAATGAAAGTGTGAAAAAAGCTATAAAAACCTGGTGGCCACCCAGAGGCGGTGGCCAATCGCTCCTCTGGTGGCGCCCTCCTGCGTATGTTGCTCGAATTATTCTCTGCCGGCTGTTGGTGCAAAATTGCCTTGGGCGCTGCTTGCCACTATTCATAAAAAGACAGTATTTAATAAATATTCACACATAAATTCACCACTATTTTAAAACACAAAAATACCGACCCAATAGCCGCGAGTATCACAAAAAAATCCCTCGTTTGAACTTTCACCAAATCTTCTTAAAATTTAATTTATTTTAATTTCCTGGTATAAGCTGGAAACTGGCTATTCATCCACGTTTTTTCTTCTTAATCCTTCTTCTTCCTCTCAAAATCTGCAGTTCTCCTGAGGGGAATCAGAAAAAAATACCACAAAAAGGGAAATTTGCCGGGTGGCAACCCGCCCTCAGCCCTGAAAACAACATTAACAGCTCTGCTCCTCACCATGTTGTGCTCCTCATGAGAAACAGCTGATGTTGATAAACATTGCGCATTTTTCATTTGTTTTGTTTGGTGTGTGTGCATAAATGTTCGAAATAATAATCATTTCGTAACATTCGTTAACTTGTCAATTTATATGTGCGCGTGTATAAGCACATCATTGCTTACCTGCATGTCGCTTTTTGCCAGTCTGTCCCATAAGAGCTCTTTAGGGAAGTTAGGCCCGAGTAAAAAACACTTACCAGCTAAATCACACATAGTTACATGTTAATATTATATTAGATCCATTATATTATTCATACAGTTAAACAAACATTTATAAAATACAGTTTAAAATATTTAGGGTATTCAGAAACTCTAATATTTGTGTTATGTGGCAAAGTGTTATATGTTGTAATGACAACAAACACACAGAAAAAAGTATATCACATCAAACATGCCCTGGGGTATGTATACAAAATTCGTCGTATTGAGACAAAATTTCAAAAGGAGAAAGGTTGCCAGACTGTTAAAAGTATCTTACGAAATAAGGTCACACTGAGGTTGGTATTGGTATTGGTTGTAAAAGTAAATCATTTTTCTTGGTCCTGTGGCTTTACGGTTAGAGTCGCCGACTTGTCAGAATTCGAATTTTCAGTTAAATAACTAGGGTTCGAATCCCACAAATTAAAATTTTACTGATTGTTCCTTGGACAGATTTTAAATTTAAATATAGAGATGAAATTTTTTTTAAATTATTAAATTGATTTTTTACAGTGGCAAAAGCATTAAAAAACACAAGAGTAAGAGAGGGTGAAACCAAACGCATGAGCTAAAACGAAATAAAGAGAATGCTTGCTTTGTACAAAACAGCTGTTCATTGAACTTTAACTCAATGATTTCATAAATACGACAACAGAAACTTAAAAAGGTCACTCACTAGCTACAGTGTTATCACTTTGCCACATAACACAAATATCATAGTTTCTGAATACCCTAATTATATTTATCAGCTGTTTAGTTTTGTTTACCTTCTCGCGCCCATTGAAATACAGGGTTGCCAGAAAGTTAAGTTTTTGTTAGAAGTCGTTTATGGTCTCAAGCACGAAATATCGAATAATTTGAATAATCATACAAAATGTAAACATGCTAGGAGCAACTATTATTGTTATTAAGATTAAAGGTTATAACGTTTACTGAATATGAATTGTTAGTTTATTTAGTCGGGTGAGGTGGATATGTGGTAGGTTGGGTGAAGTTTGGATTAGGGAGTCGGCACAAATATCGAAAGCCGACTATAGGTAGGGAGAGCATCGTATGAGTGGATATCGACATCTGTCCATCAGATCCTTGCCAGCAGTTTGTCCGTATAGGTGTTGTGAAACCGAAGTCCGAGTATTTATTCCAGTTCTAAAAATATAAATTTCTTTGTTACCCGACTCGCCAGGTATCGAGGTCTGACTCATCCCTGAGTAGTGCCGATGGCTAGCCGGCAAATCGATATCTGGTTGCGATAGTCAAGTCGGATCATAACAGACACACAAAAAGAATAGACTATAAAATTTTTAAGGACATTGTGGGAACATATCAAAATGCCCAGTTCGATTCTCAATTTAACAGCTTCAACTAATTCATATCAAAGAAAATAGTTTCGAGCTATTGGACAAGTTTTTAAGGGCCAGCAGGGTACTTCCAAATGAGTCAACAAGCGTCCATACAAAGATTAAAATTTTGAAATTGCCGTTTATAAAAACTAATTTAAATCTTTAAAATTTCTGGAAAGATATGAAGTCGAGGGATTAATCTAAAAGGAGAAGAAATGAACAAGTGCTTAAATTACCTAGTTTATGTAGGTAACAATAGAGTCGGCGTTTTCTTCTTTGAAACTGATGTTGTCGGATAGCCAAAAACCATTAAATCGTTTAAACATTGGAAAATATACTTCTTGTCAAGCTTAACTAGTTAGAAAATCACACGAGAACCGTAGTAATCATCTTGCGCCCAGTTCTTTAGCTACCGCTACGTTTACGCAATGCACATCAATTCATTTTTGTCTTTTGCTATTGCTACAGTTTATGACGCGACAAAACTACGAGCAGATCAGAGCAAATTCTTTTTTTCCGGCTATTGCTCTGCGACGGCTTTAGCAAAGTGAGAGCGGTGGCGAGAGTAGCATTTCTAAAAGCTGGTTTTTGAACGCTTCAACCGCTTTTTCGTCGCTCGTTAATCGTTGACCACGCAGTTTACCTTTGATCTCTCTAGCTTTGTTACTTGCCGACAGTTTATCGCATCCGAATATCGATTGCCAGCTAGCTCACGGCACTTCCAGGGATGGATAAGACCCTCGATATACGGATAGTCGGGTAACATCAATTTATTTGTTACTGAATTTCATCGGTCATCTGTTCTGGCGTTCCTGTTTGAAAAGAAGGGAAATTTTGGCACTGACACACTGTCAGCACCTGCGTCGCCCACCCTACCATTAGTTGATCCTGATGAAATGGGATCAACTCCCTACTTCGGCCACTCCAGCCGTGCGTCAGCCCACTTCACCCCATATTAAGGTAATTACTCAAGTGTTTTCATTATCAGAGTTGTGCCTATAAGCATTACCATTACTATTTAATTAGCATTGAAAAAATTAGTGCTATTGAAATTTCATTTAACTAGCATTGAAAAAACTAGTGCTAATGAAATAGAATTTAACTAGCATTGAAAAAACTAGTGCTAGTGAAAAATTTTCATTACTTCTCCTTTTCAATGCCAATGAACTTTTTAATTAGCATTGAGTAGTTATAGGAAAAAATTATTTTAAATAAAATTAAAAATTATTTTTTTGGAAAAATTTAAAAAATTGGTAAAAATTTAGAAAAATGGAAAAAAATCCAATAGATTTCCCGTAAACCTCCCCATCAGTGCATCCACCATACTCTCAATCCGTTCATTAAGAAATTGCATTTTCAGCCACTTCACCTTTATGGTTATAAGGTTAGGAATTAAATACCCAGACAACATGGATTTTTCCCCTTGGAGAAAGTCGAGCCCTGTTGCCAATAGCTCCATTATTTGGCAAAATTCCTCTAAATATTGAAATTCTCGGGAAGTCAGCTTTGCTACTCCCAATAGCGTACATAGCTCCTCAAGCTTATCTTTGTGCAAATGCTGAAAAGAATCATAGAGGGTGTTCCATCTAGTGGCACATGGCGTATAAAACTATCGTGTAAAACTATCGTATAAATATATGGTATATCGGGAAAACTATTGGAAAAAACATTTTCCACATTTTCTACAATTTTTTTCAATTTTTCTAAATTTTTTTCCAATGTTTTACAATTTTTTTCAATTTTTCCAAAAAAATAATTATTAATTTTATTTAAAATAATTTTTTCCTATAACTCCACTCAACTGCAATAATTACATTTTTCACTAGCACTAGTTTTTTCAATGCTAGTTAAATGAAATTTCATTAGCACTACTTTTTTCAATGCCTACTGAAATGACATTTCACTAGCACTACTATTTTTCAATGCCAATGAAATGCCAAATTCATTAAAA
>JBAMBJ010002905.1:0-19778 GCA_037043495.1 Drosophila recens | reverse complement strand
GAGATCTGCGAGAAGGTGAGCCGCGCACAACTCAAGTCTAGGAAGAGTCTTAGTCTTGAGGGGGGCTACTTTGGACTTAGATGTCAGCAAGGAAACATGACAACCTTCTGCAGTATGACTGCGTATATACACGCATGCGCCAAACGCTCGCATTGAGGCGTCAGCGAAGCCATGAATCTCGATCGGTATTGTTGGCTCTGTAAAAACATATCGTGGTATTCTGATTCTTTGCAACTGAATCAAAGTTGATTTCAGCTGCTGCCACGAGTTGTCCAAGCTCAGGGGGATAGATTCATCCCAGTCTAGCTTTTGAAGCCAGAGCTCTTGGAGCAGGATCTTTGCCTTGATAATCAGAGGGCTTAACAGGCCAAGCGGATCAAATAACCGCGATGAAACCGAGAGAATGTTCCGTTTAGTCGCTCTAAGACCCATAAATGAATCGTCAATCTTAAATTGAAAGACGTCTTCAGTTGGCAACCACAACACGCCTAATGTTTTGGTTGTGTCAGACTCTGAGATCGTTATCGGCTTAGCTGCATTTGTTGCGGAGAACTCAGGCGAATTCGAAAACCATTTGGTTAGCTCGAAACCTGCGCCTTGCAAAATTTGCGAAACCTCAGACTTGATAATCTGAAGGTTCTCTACGCAAGCAGCACCAGTTAATAAATCATCGACATAAAAATCGTGCCTGATAACGTCAGCAGCTTTTGGGTGTGACGATTCCACCATGTCACTAAGCTTTGTCAAACACCGTATAGCCAAAAATGGAGCTGGCGCAGTGCCATACGTTACGGTGTTTAACCTGAAGGACCTCAAAGAGTCAGATGGGTTCTTTCTCCACACTACTAGCTGGAAATCTCGATCTGCTTCATGCACCATGACTTGCCGGTACATCTTTTTGATGTCAGCTGTCAGTGCATACTTATGCAATCTAAATCGAAGCAGAGTCGAATACAGCTCTTCTTGAATGGTCGGTCCAACCATCAAAAGGTCATTCAACGCAACTTGAGACGAAGTACGACAAGATGCGTCAAAAACAACGCGTAACTTCGTCGATGTGCTTTGTGGTCTTAGAACACATTGATGCGGAATGAAATAGTGAGGAGTACTTGGAATTTGGTCGCCTATTTCAGACATATGACCAAGTGAAAGATATTCTTCCATGAATTCCAAATACATACGCTTAAGTTCGGGATCACGACCTAAGCGTCTCTCAAGCGACAAAAAACGACGCTTGGCAACTTCGAAAGAGTTACCAAGCTGACTTGGATCCGACTTAAATGGTAGTCGTACTTCAAATCGACCTGACGGCAATATTTTCAAATTATCTAGAAAGTGGGTCTCACATAACTGGTGCTCAACTGTACGCACCTTTTTTACTGAAGGCAACTCTTCCAATGACCAGAATTTCTGCAATGTGGTGTCTATCGAGGTATAACAATCTTCTTGACAACTCAGATTTACTATCTGAGCCGTCTTCGGACCTGTAGGCGTATAGCGCCCTGACACGATCCAACCGACCAGAGTTTTTTGCAGAATCGGACAATTCGGACCTTGTTTTATTTGACCGACAGAGAGCAGTTCAAAGAACGTCTCAGCTCCGATGAGCATGTCGATCTTCTGTGGCTTGTGGAAACATGGATCAGCCAACTGCAGGTTCTCAGGGATTTTCCAGCCACTGACATTGACCGTGTGGTCAGGCTGGTATCCAGAAATGGTCTTTAAGATCCACAGATCTAGAGAGAACTCACTGCAATTGACTCGCGACTTCACCACAGTATGTATCTTGCTCTTAACTTGTGTGTTGCATTGAGCAATTCCAAGCAAGCTGATACTAGCCTCTTCTCGACGCAGCTGCAATCGCTGAGCTAGCTCGTCTGTTACGCAATTAATTTGCGACCCAGAATCAAGCAGAGCCCTGGCCAAAACGAAATCGCCACTTTTCGTTTTAACTTTAACGACTGCTGTAGCTAGGATCACACTATCAGACACATTCGCATGCATAGCATGTGATGTCGAAGGTTGATCCTGGGCGGAGTCAAGGGGTGATGGTAACGCTCTAGTGCTAGAACTGGCCGAATATCTATGCAAAAGGGTGTTATGCGAACGACTGCATACTCTGCATTTGTTCGCTTTGCATCTGGCAACAGTGTGTCCTTTCCGAAGACAATTAATGCATAATGGAGCTGCCTTAGCAAACTCAAACCGCTGTTGCACTGATTGTGCGGCATATGCGGAGCAATTCAATATTGAATGGTCTTCGGAACTACAATATAAACATTTAGGGGACACCTGGTCGTTTCTAGCACTGGCCACAGAACACGAGAACAAACTGCGATTATTGTTTTTAGAAGCAGTCTTTGGCTCTGACTTAGAGCTATCGGACGAATTTTTCGACGATGTTCCAGCAATAAGATGCTGATATCTCCGATTCAAGACTGCTTCGCAATCACTCCACATTGGAATAGTTGCATAATCGCGTTGGTCTTCCCATTTATCTTTGGTCATTGGGTCAACGCTGTTCATAACGAGGTGAACGATAATTGCGTTGGAAATCTTTTTATCGTCACCTATCGAGAGAAGTGAGCCATATATGGCTGAGACAGTGTCTATTCTCGATCTTAAAGCAGCAGCAGAAGGCTGCGCTATTTTTGGAAGGCCAAAGAGAGCGTTAATATTATCATTAAATATTAGACACTCATTGTCATACACTGTCTTTAGCCTGTCCAATGCCTTCAGATAATTTTCCTCGTCTACATGGAATGCTCTTACAGTTCCTAGAGCTTCACCGGACAGACACGATATGAGATGATTAAATTTCTCAATAGCTGGAATTGTCGTATCATTATGGACGAGGGTTTCGAACAGACTAATAAAATTCTTAAACTCTGAGTATTTTCCACTAAACTTGGGAAGTGCCAGATGAGGAAGACGTGTGCGTGGAGCCGCAACCGGAACAACTGCTTGTGTAGCAGGAGTAAGTCCCTTAATGAGAGACTTTAAACGAGCCTTTGTCGTGATGCAAAGCTCTTCCAGCTCGCCACGATATTCATCGTCTGGGTCAAATGATTCTATTCGAGTCTGATATTTTAACGCTGTCTCTATGTGAGAATCTAACATTTCTAATCTACATTCCAATTCTGTAGCTTCAAGGTTTAGTTTACCCTTGGTAATTTGGTCAAACAAACGGAGTAAACTCTTGACGCTTAGATTGCGTTTACTCTTCGCATCCTCAAGATTTTCTTTAGGGTTTGTCATGGTAATATCTAAATTCGATAATATTTAATATATTAAAATATGATTGAATTTAATTATTATAGCACTCGTTTATACGTTAAACGTTAAAAGAAGCAAAAACTAAACGAACGCTATCAATTGACAAACGACTTTTGAAAATGAATATGCCTGACCAACAATGTAGGGGAGCGAGTGATGCTTGCCCAAAGCGCGCCAACTAAAATGCACACAAACAACTGCACAGCTGTCGCTAAGCAAAGCGAAAAACGAAAACGAAAATAGCGGACTGCAGCTTCGCTGCTATGTACGTGTGAGTGTTTGTATGTATGTGCGCTGGTGTCAGTCAACTGGTCAACTTCCAGTGACTGCAAGTGTAGGCAAGAGAGGGGGAACGAACGACTGAGCAAAGTGAAATTAATAAGCAATTAATAATGCTTTAATTTAACAGAAGCTCAGAGCACTAATCGCACAATAATAATTATTGACAAAATTAACAATCTCCAAAGCGGTTACTTAGTGCATGCATATATACAATATAAATTAAGAAATGCTCAACTACTTTACATATGTGCCAAGAATTGAAAGCGTTGGCTTTATTAGCACAACCAATGCAATTTATGGTTGTTTGGCTTTCAATTTTTAGCACAGTACCTGCTGTTCCGGACTTTTAATTGCCGACGCAACTTTCCTTGGCATTTCCAAAATATCGTCTTTCAACTCAAAGTTAAAAGGGAATCCAAGAACGATGTCCAAAGTTGTAGCAGATATCTTTGCACGACCGGCGCGATTAATTTTAATTATTAATTTTAATAAAATTGCTTCGCGTCGCGGGCCACACAAATCGAATAATGAATATGTATATTATTTGTTTGCACTGTTCGATAAATGAAAAAGCACTTCGAACTTAAATTGTTTGTCACTCAAAAAAATAGAAAAAATTCACTTTAAAATAGTCCACCCGGGGGCGCCATGAAAAATCATAAGAGTTTTTATGATTGTTGTTAATATTATTTATTAACATAAACAAAATTTGGTGGCTTTTAAAATGATTTCGAGGGAGTGCGAGTTCGTGCTTTCGTTATAATTGTATTTCGACAACTCATTTCTTCATTTTCTTAAGCCTAGCTTTACCCTACGGTGGCGAAGCGAGGCGAATTCGCGCTCAGAGCGAATGACGAAAGCTTTATTGCGCTCTCGCTTCGCCCTAAGCCTAATTAACCCTAAACTTCATATAAATTCAACAACTAACTTAAACTAGGAAAAAGATAATAAAAAAATATAAAAAATACGCCGAAGTGCGGCGACAATTAGTCTGACTGCCGTGTTAGAGAATCCAAAAAGTTTTTCTAGTTTTGTGCACAAGGCATTATTATCACAGCTAAGATATTTATTAATCACAACTTCAGGTACTTCAGATTGAACAAATTTACTATTTAAATGGTTTAAGTCCACGTCGCAATGTGGGGTTTTTGGCTTCTGTTTCCCTAGTGATTTTAGATCCTTCCATTTCTGTCCGGCCATGTTTGATCTGATAAATTTTGAACAGTAAAAAGCACTTTTCGCACTATTTATTGTTTTGAGTACAAGAGCTCTCTTCTCTTTGAATTTTGCATAATGATATTTGGTTTTATATCTTTGCCATTTCGCATACGCCTGGTTTCGAATGAGAATAAATTTTTTAATTTCCTCTAAAAACCACGGTTTATTTGAGCTTTTAATAACTTTGGCTTTTACATGTACACATGTGTTATAAAGATGAAGAAGTTGAGTCTGAAATAAGTCAACCTGTGAATTCACAGAGGGATAGCTAAATATTATGTTCCAGTCAAGTATATCACATTCGGCTCTTAGCATAGTATAGTCAATTTTTCTAAAGTCCCTAAAAGTAATTATTTCATTTGGATGGTCAAGGAAAACGTCATATGTAGTAAATATAAGGTCATGTTTAGAAAAAACTGGCTCTGAGACTTGGTCATATAAAAGGATTTTACTTTTGTCATTTACAAAGAATACGTCAAGCAAGGTGTTGTTGCTCTTCGAAAAATGAGTAGGAGAAGTAGAATTTATCAGATGTAGTCCAAGTGATTTCAAACTGTCAGAGATGTGTTTTTCCGCTAGCATGTTGATGTTTAAGTCTCCAGTCAATATAATGTCGTTGTAGCTAATGGATATCGAGTCTAGTTCAGTTAAAATTTCAGTAAAGTCAACAGTTCTATTGGGCCTGTATATACAGCCAATTAATATTTTAGAGGGATATGTAAAGTCTCTTAACTCTACAAATAGATACTCTAGTGGGCTTTCATTGGTCTGCTTGCTCTTAATATTTGCCGTCAATTTATTATTAATATATATTGCAACATCCCCACCATGACTATCTCGATCAGAATGAAACACATTGTATCCATCATACATAATCAATTGGTCGCACATATTAGACAAAAACCATGTTTCGGACACACAGATGACATCTTCTTTTGAATTTACAAACAAATACCTAAATTCTTCTATTTTTGTAGTCAAACTTTAAGCATTTATATGACAAACATTAAGACCTTTATGTTGATTACTTAAAATTCTGATAACTGCATGACTGTTTGCCCCTTGAATCATATTATCCTGCATCTAATAAATAAACATCAATCAATAAGAAACGCACGCATATATCATTCCACAGAGAACGTAAAAACAATAGTACACACCTTATAAACTTACAATGAGAATTACTTATAAAAACAAAAAACGGATAACTAGACTATTATTAAAAAGAATAATGCTTATAAAAATATGTTTACATTTAAAGAGAGAAAGACAGCAGAGATGATTATGCAGATAGCGCTTATCCGTTTCGAAAGCTCTGCTCTGGCTGAGAGAGAGCGTTCACATGTTTGTGAGTTTTTCTTAATCACAAATGTTTTATTTATTATAGTATAGTTATTATACAGATTTATAGTTAAGATTAATTTTAGTTCACAATTATGGTTAATTTAAACAAAGTTCAATCAAAATGTTTTCTCGACAACGTTTCACTTCAAGGCTTCAATGCAAAGTAAAGTTATGTGTATTCTATAATGTGTTGCAGCTGGCAGTTGACGCAAGGCTGCAAAGCTACAATTAAGAGGCAAGAGAGCGATCAGAAATTATGACCACTGCGTGTAGTTCTTTGTCGCTCTCCTTCTAGGTTTCCCACATTCGGCCGTCCTGGCAAGTCCTTCGACCCGAAGGAATCCCACAACTTCATATACTCCGACACTGTTGTCGTCTTACATGGTCCTTCTCCAATACCTTATACGGTCCCAAATATTTGCCCTTTAATTTTAATCCTGTACCATATTGTGTACGCTTAATAGCTACTAAGTCATTTACTTTATATTCCATTTCTGACTTTCGTTTTTAATTAAATCCTCTTTGGTTTTCCTCTTGCAACTTCTGAATATTTTCACGTGCCTGATCACGCACTAACTGTCGCTCGACATCCAACTCATCAATCAAACTTTCTTTTAATAATTTGTTTAGCTCAAGATCGCCTGGTATACGCATTTCAAGACCTGTTAGAATAGTGAAAGGAGAAACCTTAGTGCTTCTTGGTGCAGTGTGATTAATTATTTGCTGAACTCTTCCCAAGGGCTTATACCAACTTCCAGGACTCTCATGACTTAATTTGGAAAGCATTGGCACAACTATCTTATGCATTCTCTCCACTTGGCCATTACCGCAAGAACTTCCAATTCGTACGAATCGTATTTTTCTTCAGCTGGACTGGTCTTACGGCTCATGTATTCAACGGGATGAAACAAACAATCTTCTGGGTCCTTCTGCAACAAAACGCCGCCAAAACCAAACTTGCTCGCATCCGTGTGAATTTCAGTCTCGAACTTAGGATTGTATAGTTTCAGTACTGGCCCATTTATCAACGCTGCTTTCAATTGCTGAAACGCAACTTGTTGCAATTCTTTGAATTCAAAAACTGCATCTTTACGCAAAATGTCAGACAACGGTTTTGCCATTATTGCGTACCCCTCTACGAATTTCCGGAAATACGACGTAAGTACCAGAAATCGCTGAATAGCCTTTTTATCTCGCGGTATCGGAAAATTTGCAACAGCCTAGTTCCCTTTTCTACTATGTACCCCAAGAAGTTTACTTTCTCCTGCAATAACTGACATTTCGACCAATTTATTCGGAGACCATTCTTTTCTGCGACATTCAGTACTCTTTTGAGCTTAATCAATCCCTCATCAACATTGCTGCTTGGAATAATAACGTCATCCATATACACAACTGCATCTCCGTTTTGAATAAGTTCTCGCATGACCGCCATTATAAATCTAGTGAACACCGCTGGAGAATTTGATATTCCGAATGGCACATACAAAAATTCATATTGCCCATTCTGTGTCACGATTGATGTATACTTCTGCGAGCCTTTCTCCACTGGTACGTGGAAAAATCCATTTGTCAAGTCTAGTGTACTGAAAACTGACGCACCTTTTGCAGCTTTTCAATTACGGAATCCATCTGGGGCATAGGAAAGTTATCACGGATCACCTTCTCGTTCAACTTCCTATAGTCACAACACAAACGCTTCTTGCCATTCTTCTTGGCCACTAAAACAACTGGTAAAGCATACTCTGACGTACTTGGTCTGATAATTTTCTCCGCTAGCCATTCTTTCACCTGCTCATCCACAACTTCCTGATCACACACAGCTATACGCCTCGGATGCTGGTACACTGGCAACTCGTCTGTCAGCACGATCTTCATCTCGATTGGAGAACTAGGATTTCTTACTGGCTTATACGAATGAATTATTTGTCCAACCTCTTTTTGCTGCAACGGATTCAAATGTGGCCATTCTAATTGAACAGAATGTGCATCCTGATCCAAAGTCAACATGCACATGCTTTCAAACTCATTTAACAATTCAGAACAAGAGCTATGTTTATTGTCAATTGTATTATTTTCTGCGCAAGAAACCACAACTTTCGGTGTTATCAAGGTCCCACCTTTGGTAACTTGCAGATCAACATAGTCTAAAATGGTTCTACCCAAGATTGCTTCAAAACCTATGTGTTCATCTGGTACCACATGAAACTCAATTTTCATCTGAATATTGTCAATCAGTTTTAGAACATCCGGTTAACTGTCTGATTCCTATCTTGCGATAAACAGACTTACGTATGAGACACAGGTCCGCGCCTGTATCAACTAGACCTTTGCAAATCACTGCGCCACATATTACGTCTTTCAATTCTAGACCAGAAGGAGTGAATGTGCTTAATGGCTTCAACTCCAACTTGTCATCACGAACAACATTCGTCGATTTTTCATGCTTTGATTGGCCTTCGGACCTACACTGCGCGGCACGATGTCCTGGCTTTCCGCATTTAAAACAAGAAAAGTTATCTTTGGGACAATCCTTCATTATGTGTGAGTCAGCACCACACTTAAAGCATTTACGAACTTTATTTTCCTTCGAATCTTGACCCACAGCATTCTCTCTTTTTGTCACTGTCAATCCAGATTTATTTGACGATGCGTATGAACCACGGGCTTTCTGATAGCTTTCTATCTGAACTTTCGACTGTTTGATTGATCGAGCCTGATACAACAGCGACTTATTTGTTCTAGAATCTGGTATCCCTTCAACGAAATAGTCAATCAGACTTTCATCATCAAGATTAATCGGCTTCGCTATTTCCATCAACGCATACAAATATTCTTGAAATGTCTCTCCTTTCTTCTGCTGCCGCTTTCCCAATCACTTGTGCACTTCTGCTGATGATAATTTGATCTCAAATTCACCTTTCAATGCAGCTTTAAGCATCTCCCAGTTATTAATACCTCGCTGACTACGAATGAATGATTTAGCAGCACCCACTAGCAATTGCTTAGCATAAACAAATAACTGTAGATCGGACCACTGCACTGTCATAGCACATTCTTCTAATTCAGTCACCCATTGTTCAATATCCATTGAATTTGACCCATCAAATTTGTTGACGCTACCCTCTACATCTTTGAGGGTGAACCACGGTCTACCTCGCTCGGAACTCTGCATCATCGGTGCTGTGTTAACAGACATGTTGTCATCTGAGCCCTCTTCCTCCATTTCAATGCCGTAATGCTCAAATAATCTTGCCTGCAATTCAGCCTTGCGTCCAACAGTACTCAGCTGCAACTCTGTTAACTTTGCGCGTAGTTGATCAACAACAAGTCTTAAAATTTCGTCTCTTTCCATTTTATGTAATGTTCTTATATGATATTCTCTATTTCAAATTAGTCTAATTGGAAAATGTTATCTTTTACAGCGCTCTCGAACTTTCAACAACTTTTATGTTGCTTAATAGCAACTGCGCTTAACTTAACAGGACGCTTGCCTGCTTTATTTTAAATTTAAATTTCAACGACTTCTGTTTATGTTAAATGGCAGAAACAACAGCTGCGCTCTTTTGTAGCTTACAACTTTAAACAACTCTCTTTGTCGCTAACAGCGCCGACGGCCATTAATTTTCAAAATATTAAAGCTATGTTAGTGATGTACATACATCACTGCGGACGGCAGTCCGCGCTAGTGACGAAAGCAGCACGAACGGTGCGAAGGCGACTAGCAAATATACACAGGAAGAATGGAAGATTTGCTATGACTGTCCGCTCAGGTCAAGTTATATACCGATCGAAAGGTATCAACTTAACTTACAAATGTGCATACTAAGACTTTTAAAAACTCACCTGGTTCGTGAGATAAGCAGGTGTAAGTGGGAGGGGCAAAATTTAAATGATTGGAGCTAATGGGGCCGTTGGAGCCTTTCTGAATTTTTTTTTAAATTTTTAACTATTCTAATCAAAATTACGCGTCGAATGACACCTCGATAATCAAAATCCGACCGCTGGTTCGAAAGATAATTAATTTTGAAATTTTTAGGGGCCTTCCGAAAATGATGATGTCTGTTTGTTAGTATCAAATCGTTGTTTTAGCTTAAAAGTTTGAATGAGGAATTGTTCCCGCTCAAAAATCTAGAAAGGTTTGTTCTACGACTTCTTCGAAAAATCGCTAGTTTAGCGGGAAATCGCTAAAAACCGCTAAAATTTAATAACCCTCATAGCATCCAAACGATAGAAGCTACAGATGCGATCTATATATCGTTGCAAAGGTATTTTGAAGGACTCTTAGGCATACCTTCAAAGTTTTTCTTTTAAGTAAAAAGGTAAACGGCTACAGGTGAAACAAGGTATTATTTTACACATTTTGGCGATTTAAGAAAAATCTACACATGAGATCACTTTTAAATATTTTATATGTTATAGGCAATTTGATTTCGCGTTTTTTGACATATAACACGTATCTGTCAAAATTCGTTTGGACAAGATATTACCTATTAACTGAATATACCTTTTACCTTTACACTACTGCATGTACATATGCAGTATGTACACTGCTTGCAGCGTAATGCGGAAATAAACTGCTTGCAAGTGGTGAATCCTTTTTGCGGCAGATAAATCATTTTATAATCAAAAATATAAAATCGTTTGTTCTACGACATTTTCGAAAAATCGCCAGTTTAGCGGGAATTCGCTAAAAACCGCTAAAATTTAAGCCCCCATAGCATCCAAATGATAGAATTATAAGGGTAAACAGTTACAGGTTAAAAAAGGTATTTTTCCCACATTTTGACAATTTAAGAAAAATCTACACAACAAATCACATCAAATATTGCAATTTTAAAATTTCTGATGTCTTATTCAAAAATTTCTGATATCCCCTAAAAAAAACCTCTTTACGAGGTAAAAGTCTAGTGACGAAAACATTTTCATGCCCCAAAATTTTGTGACGAATAATATTAAGTTTTACACATAAATTATATTAAACAAAATTTTAGCATTCGGCACTGCGCAAAACGGTGAGTTTTATTTAGTATTAGAATTGAAACATTTTAGCGCAATGTGCCGGGTGCCAAAATTTTATTTAAAATAATTTATGTGTAAAACTTAATATTATTCGTCACAAAATTGGGTATCAGAAATTTTGGGGCATGAAAATGTTTTCGTCACTAGACTTTTACCTCGTAAAGATAAGATATTTCGCCAAATTATTTCACCACAATATTAAATCGTGTCACCGTCCGTGACTATACTTTATTTACTTAATAAGTACGCAACTTGGCAAGGTCACCGTAAACTTTATGATTTTTACTCGCAGTTTTACTGCAGCTCACCCAACGACTTCGATCGTTGCTCAACACTCCCTCGACGCACCTCGTCACAACGCACGGCCACCTTGCTTGCGTTCCTGTGAGATCACGTCCAGCTTCCCTACGCACCGGCTCATCCGCCTGCGTTACAGAAAAACGCCGACACTGCTTCACGCCTCAGCCAACTTGCATACGTTCCTCACAGATCTCGTTCAGCTCCTCTCTACGCACCGGCTCATCCGCCTGCGTAACAGAAAACGCCGACACTGCTTTCGTCTTCTTTAACGTACGGCCACCTTGCCTACGTTACAAGTCTTCACTGCTTTCTGCTTCACGCCTTAGCCAACTTGCCCGCGTTCCTCACAGATCACCAGCTTCACCGCTCGTATTGGTTTTCCTTACGCACCGGCTCATCCGCCTGCGTAACCGCAAAATCCAACTCCGGGCACCTTTGTTGTACGCATTCACCAGCTTGTCTATGGCTTTGCAATTTGCCTTCTTCTTGTGTGTGCTTGCGTCGCTTTTGCAATGTACACACACCAAATATGAATTTCACCAGAATTCTCAGAAAAACGTTGCCACTGAGCGTCGCTTGTTGTCTCGCTCACACCTTCACTTTTTCTCTGTTCTTTCAACTTTAGTCTTATTAAGCGATTCTTGCACCGTTTATAATCGCTTCAATTCACACACTTTGACTTGGATCAATCTCGGTTGAGCCCCCAATTTGTGAGTTTTTCTTAATCACAAATGTTTTATTTATTATAGTATAGTTATTATACAGATTTATAGTTAAGATTAATTTTAGTTCACAATTATGGTTAATTTAAACAAAGTTCAATCAAAATGTTTTCTCGACAACGTTTCACTTCAAGGCTTCAATGCAAAGTAAAGTTATGTGTATTCTATAATGTGTTGCAGCTGGCAGTTGACGCAAGGCTGCAAAGCTACAATTGAGAGGCAAGAGAGCGATCAGAAATTATGACCACTGCGTGTAGTTCTTTGTCGCTCTCCTTCTAGGTTTCCCACATGTTCGAAAGAGCGACGCGTGTAAACAGCTGTGAGCATATTGAGCTTTTTTATCTTCATAGCCTCTTTGAATATATTGTAGTGAGCTTTCGTCAGCTGCTCATTAACGTAAAAGGGCACGTGAGACTCAAAGCCCAGCTGCGTAAGCTCAGTTGCTGCTTCTTAGTTCTCCTATAATCTGCAATAAACTTAAGCAGCGCGATTTTCTCCCGCACGTGCTCTAGTTTTGCAATTATAATCGGGTCCACAGTGCTGTTTGCAGATCGCTGCCTAACTCGAAATATATCCCTAAGCTTAGGGGCCGGGTCAGAACCAAGTGACGAACACAGTGTAGTGAAAAGTGCATTTAAATTTTCACCCTCCATGCATGGAACACCGTGAATGCGAAGATCAGCAGCAATGGCTTCATTCGCCTGTACCTGCAGCTCTGATTCCCAGTTGGCCTTCATCGACATCAGCTTAGCTTTTAAAGACTTAACTTCAGCTGCCTCCTCTTCGAGCTGCTGCACTCTCCCAATCAGCTGTTGCATTTCCAGAGTTATATTGTTGATGCGTTCTTGCAGCTCACCGAGAATACGCTGCTCAGAAAATCTAATCAGCTCAGCCTGCTCTCCAAATCTTTTGTTGATCAACTCCAACAACTGGGGCGAGGATGCATCCAGGGTCCGGAGGTTGATATCAGCTGCTGTGTTTTCACGCTGACGTTTTTGTGGTGGAGCCATTATAAGTGGTTAAAGTTATTTTTGTTTTGTGCAATTTGCTTTGTATTTCAGTTCGTATATTGAGTGAGTTTGTTTTTGTTATTTAGTGTTGTGTTATTTCACTTTCGGCTATGTATTAGTGCGAAAATGAAAATCACGGCAAAACAAAAATTGGCCGTATTAAAAGTTATTCAGTTTTAATTAATTTCACAACTATTTTGTTTGCTTTATACTTTTATTTCATCAATCGCCTATTGCTTTAAATGATTTATACTGTTTTTGATTATTATTGTGTCTTTCACGGCAGCAAAATTAAAAGTATTTAGAGCGCGAGTTGAATGCAACCTATCTTCACGAATGCTTCTTCTTCTTCGTGAAGATAGGTTCTTTATGCTAAAAAATTAATTTATACATGCCCAACTACTATTACAATGAATTTAATAAACCCTACCAAGCAAAACTTCATAAAAACTGCTTTCGTTTTTCAAGGCAGCTTTGCCTTGGACGCCTTCAACATTATAAGCCAAGACAACAGTATTGGACAGCACATTTTTTAGGTTTTTCATAATTCCACCATTCTGGCCACTGTTTGTCCTTGTCCTTGCTGCTTCGTCATTCCTTTGATAGTGGCGGTTTGCTCCGAGGCAGCTTCCACAAGGACCTCGATTTTACCCTGTGTGTGGTCATTTTTCATTTATATTATATTGAAAACTGCAAAAAATCCACTTTTTGTGTGAAAAGTTGGAAAAAGGGGTTAAAATCGTAATTTTTAGGATTTTTAAAAAATTATAAAAAATACTACCAAAAATATTTTTGAAAAATTTTTTTTGCAATCACTCTTAGAATTGTTTGAAGAATTTTTCTGCATCAAACAATTTTTTGGAAAAAATCAAGGAAAAAATTTAAAAAATAGACTTTTTTTCAAATTCAAAATTTTCGATGGGTACTTAATGGGCTAAAGAAATTTTGGTATCATTAGAACGGGATTTAAGTGAATAAAAGATTAATATATTAGTGGTTCACTGTACATCGAACGGCTGCTGTTGCACTCGGCACACAGTTTGTGGTCAGGTATCAATTTAATTACTAAATCAAAATATTCAATTGACCCGTATCTGGTGATGTATGTACATATGTAAATTGTACATACATATCAGAAAACCACAGTCAAACAATATTAATAAATTTGAAGTGATTTCAATTTAATCAAACAGAAAATTTATTAATTTTTATATATACATACATATATATTTGTAACACATAAAAGTGCATAAAACATACATATTCGCATATATAGACCCGCTGCATATATAGACATACGAGGGGTCTAACAAAAGTTCGGTAAGTTGGCGACTTTTAAATCGTTTTTCAAAATCCAAAAGTGTCAAAACTTTCGCAATACTTTTACGAGGTTATATTAAAAGTCTTGGATTAATCGGTTAAAATGGAGACTAGAAAACGCAAATTAGCTGAAGGTACCTCAGATGAAATTCTACTACCAACGCAAAAAGATTTTCACTATAGCCTTTTATTCGGTTTTCCACGCAAACTGAAGACCGTACAAATATTTAATAAATGTCAAAATATTTATAGAACGATTGCAGCATCTCTGAAGACTATTTCAAAATGTTTCCAAAGATTCCAGACAGGACATTTTTCTGTAGAGGACGATCGCCGAGAAGGTCGACCAAAATTTTCGAGGGACAAAAGAAATGTGGCCCTAGTTAGAACAAAACTTGCCGAACACCCTCGATATACCCAGGAAATGGTTGCTAGTGAACTGGACTTGAATGCCATAGCCATATCTCGCATATTGCATCAAGATCTGATGTGTACGAAGAAGTTTGCGCGATGGGTTTCACGCATTTTAAATGAGGTCCATAAAGAAGCTCAGATGCATTTTGCCCAGTATCTTTTGAATAAATTTGAAAATTTGAAGTCTAGCAACTTTAATAAATTCGTTACTGATGCCAAAGCTTGGTTTAATAAATACGACCCGAAAGCCAAACAGTAGTCCATGGTATGGAGCTCCAAAGTAGCCAACCCACCTATTAAAAAGCTTTAAAAGCAAGATTTTCAAGAAGTCGATTTTTAGGCTTAAGAAATGCATTGAAATCAATGGCGATTATGTAAAGAAGATAAAAAAAAGTCGAAGATTCGGGATAAATTAAAAAAAAAAATTTCCGAATTTTTTTTTCCGGTCAACTTACCGAACTTTTGTTAAGCCCTACGTATGCATGTATGTAACTACATACAGAAATACATAGTGCATAATAACGGCGTCACCGTTGCTCATCGTTGGCGTTATTTGCGTTTGGCTTCTCTTTGTGCGTGCAATCGTCGGTTTAGAAGCGCGAAAGACATACATACATATATACGGCGAGAATATGACCAGTGTCGCTTGCTGCTGATTGTTGTCATTGTTGCAATTTCGGCTTCTCTTTGTGCTTGTGTTTGGCGCGTGAGCTGAAACGCTTGCAGTGACATACATACAAACATACACAGCAAGCAGCTGAGCAGTGTCGACTGCTGCTGATTGTTGGTGTTGTTAATTTTGGTCATTGGTCTTGTGCATGCATTCGGCGTTGGAAGTGAAGCACACATACACGGCAAGCGTTTCTTAGCTGCGTCGACTGCAGCTGATTTGTGGTTGCTTTCAGTTTCTCTTGTCTTTTGTGCGTGAGTTCTTTGGTTTGATATAAGCGTTGCATTGGCTCAGTGGTAACTAAGTGTCATAATTCGAGTAAAAAAAAAAACTTGTAATATTTTAAATGTTGTGAAGCGCTACATGAACACACCCACACAGAGATACATATATATATTATATATGTATATACCCAGCTAGCAATTGTAAGATCTATAAATATAGACAATAATTTTGATGATCCTGTTAGTAGTGAAAGTGATTATGTTGGTGTTATGATCCGACTTGACTATCGCAACCAGATATCGATTTGCCGGCTAGCCATCGGCATAACTTAGGGATGAGTCGACCTCGATATCTGGCGAGTCGGGTAACAAAATATTTATATTTTTACAACTGGAACAAATACTCGGACTTCGGTTTCACAACACCTATACGGACAATCTGCTGGCAAGGATTTGGTGGACAGATGGCATTATACACCTCTACGACGCCCTCCCTACCTATAGTCGGCTTTCGATATTTATGCCGAATCCCTAAATCCACACTTCACCCAACCTACCACATACCCATCTCACCCGAATAAATAAATTAGCAACTCATTTTCAATGACACGTTATAAAATTTAATTATTATTAATAATTTTCCCTAACATTTTACATTTTATGTTAAATATAATTATTTATCCGATAGTTTTTGTTTAATATTTGACACCTAACAAAATTCACAAAACTATCGCACGAAACTAACAAAAACTTAACTTTCTGGCAGCCCTGTTTTATGTGGGCGCGGGAAAAGTAAATAGCCAAAACAGCTGATAAATATAAATAAGCTTGGTGTAGTGTATAAGTAATATAAACAGTGATATACGTATTGCAGTATTAATATAATAAATGTGTGAGTGTTTGTGATTCAGCTATGTTCGGTAAGTATTCTAGATTAGATTCCCTAAAGAGCTCTGTGTGAGGACTGACAACGATTAACGGGTATGTATGTTGGCTTATGCCCACGCCACAGATGCTTGGAAAACAAATGACCTGATGATATTTTAATTCGCAGGTGACACGGTGATTCGATTTGTGAAATGATAAACAACAGAATCTGGTGCTAGGGAAGAGCCGCGTCTGCGCTGTGACCAGCTGATCTGGACTGGCAACGGTGGCTATGTGGTGTTGTGACACTCCGCGCGCATCTGGCATGAAGCTGCGCCAACTGCCTGCAGGAACGGACTCACTCGCAATCCTAATTGTTGGAGCGTGTGCTGCGCTGCCTGTGTGTGTGTGACCCTGTCTCTGCGTCGTCCAGATGATCCTCGATCTGCGTTCTGTGCTTCTTTACGTGTTGTGTGCTGCGTTCCGTGTTGTCTCGTCTGGTGCCCTCGCCGTGTATTATATGTGTGTAGTGGCTGCGACGTGTGTGTACGTATTTTGTCTCGGCGGATTATTGTGTTATTAATGTGTTATTATGCTGTGTTATTGTAATTAATTTTATTTGTCTTTGCAGATTTTCCCATCGGCCGACTTGACACACGTTTCCGACGTTTTTTCCCTCTCGCCGCGACCACGAGCCAAAACCAGACTAATCCCTAACCTCCTAAACTCCTGTCAACTCTCTCAAAATCTCATAATCTCCTCTCCTAATCTCCTACTCCCTAATTCCTGTCATCCGTATTTATGTTTTGGTCGACGCTGATAGATGGCGTTCTCCACAGCTGGCGACTATCGTTATCGATAATATCGATAGATCAGCGCCGACCATTACATTGTTGACGAATATGATAGTTCTTCTGAAAGTGAAAGTGACGAAAATCAAGTAGATCTAAGTGAAGGACTTTCTAAATGGGCTATACAATTCAACATAACTTTTGCAGCATTAAATGCCCTTTTAATATGGCTTTTGAAATGTAATTTAAATGTGCCCAAAGATGCTAGAACATTGTTGAAAACACCTTGCGCTGTTATAAGCAGAAAAGTTGGTGAGGGTACATACACTGGCGAACATAATTATTGGCACAGCAAACATTTTGAGATTTGGGGGCTTAATTGTTCCCCTATCGTTAACATATTGGTATCAATGGAAAGGTCACTTAAATTCCGTTTGAATGATATACAACTTTCCTTAACCCATTAAGTACCCTTCGAAAATTTCGAATTTGTGTAAAAGTCAATTTTCGAAACCTTTTTCCTCGATTTTTTACCAAAAATTTTTTGATGCAAAAAAATTGTTTAAACAATTTAAGGAGTGACTGCAAAAAAAATTTTTCAAAAATATTTTTGCTAGTATTTTTTATAATTTTTTGAAAATCCTAAAAATGACCATTTTAACCCCTTTTTCCTACTTTTTACATAAAAAGTGCCTTTTTGGCAATTTTCAAAAAATTATAAAAAATACTAGCAAAAATATTTTTGAAAACATTTTTTTGCAGTCACTCCTTAAATTGTTTGAAGAATTTTTTTGCATCAAAAAATTTTTGGTAAAAAATCGAGGAAAAAAGTTTTGAAAATTGACTTTTACATAAATTCGAAATTTTCGAAGGGTACTTAATGGGTTAAGGAAAGTTGTATATCATTCAAACGGAATTTAAGTGACCTTTCCATTGATTTCAATATATTAACGATAGGGAAACAATTAAGCCCCCAAATCTCGAAATGTTTGCTGGGCCAATAAATATGTTCGCCAGTGTACGTACATTACGGAATAAAGAACGGGTTAACAGATTTTTTGGTGAGAAACAATTGGAGTTTACCCACCTTTGTTTTAGATTTTGGTATTGATGGTCTCCCATTGTTTAAAAGCAGCAACAAGCAAGTTTGGCCAATATTGGCTAGTGTTGTCGATTCTTGTTATGTGTTTCTTGTTGGTGTGTATGAAGGTAGCTCGAAACCAAATTGTGCAGTTGATTTTTGTAATGAACTTGTATCAGAATTAAATGCTCTTATAAAAGAGGGATTTGTTTTTTGTAATAATTTTTATAGTGTTAGGGTCCGTTGTTTTGTTATGGATGCGCCTGCAAAATCTTTTATATTAGGAACGAAGGGGCACAGCGGATATTTTTCTTGTGGTCGGTGTCTAGAAAAAGGGGAACTTGTGAAACACCGTTTAGTTTTTCCACCGGCCAGTGAAATGAGTTCTAGAAATAATGACTCCTTCCGAAATCGATCTCAGCCTGAGCATCATCTAAGACCGTCGCCTTTGGAAATGTTAGATATTGATGTTGTTTCTCAGTGTTCTTTAGATTATATGCATGTTGTATGTTTAGGTGTAGTGCGGACTCTGTTGAATGCATGGACCAAGAAGAAAGGTGAAGATTTTTCACTATCTTCGTGGAAAATACGATCAATTTCAACGGAGCTCGTTTTCAACCAAAGAAATGTATGCAGGGAGTTTAAAAGGAAACCGCGGAGCTTGGCTGAGCTAGAAAGGTGGAAGGCAACAGAGCTGCGGCAATTTTTGCTGTACACTGGACCTTTCATTTTAAGAAAAGCAATAAGTTCTGAAAGATATACGCACTTTTTAAAACTGTCCTTGGCGTTAAGGATTATTATTATTATTATTATTTGGGGGGAGCCTGCACCGCGACCCTTTTGGATCTATTGTGCCCCCTTCTGAGCTTATAGCTCATCCATCAATCCGATCTCTCGCACGAAGTCGAGGATTTTGGTCGGATTGAGGTATACAATGTCCCCAATAGGTATGACATATTTCCCTAGAAGACTACATCTGCGTCTAGATAGAGCAGTGCATTCTGCTAGTATATGCGATGAGGATTCCTCCTCACAGTTGCAGAAACGGCAGGTTCTACTCCTTACAATGCCCAATTTGGATAGGTGACTTCTCAGTCTACAGTGCCCTGTCAGCAGACCGGTTAGTATTCTGAGTCTGTTCTTTCCTAGTGAAATTGCCTGCTTGAACCGCTTAGGGTTGTAGCTGCCTAGGAGGTGTTTAGCTTGTCTGAGACCTGTGGTCTCAGACCAGTGCGAC
>JBAMBJ010002901.1:0-18732 GCA_037043495.1 Drosophila recens | reverse complement strand
GAGGAAGCTCCTGTAGAGGAAGTTGCCCAAGACTCGGCTGTTCTCGGTGATGATGGCTACCAATACAAGACTGTCCGTCGCTTGAAGCTACGTCATCGTCGTGCCTTGTAAGCGCGCAATCTGGTACCTGCCTGTATACGATTAGAACCATTTATCCCCACCAAGCCCTTGTTAGGTTGTAAGTAAGAATCCTGTTTTGCCATTATTTAACGATTGAAATCAACAAAAATAAATCCAACGAAAATTGTTATAATATACACGCGTCGAGGCACTTTTATTGTTCCAAGGACTCTGCCAGGTAGCCAGGCAGCCAGCCAGCTGTTCACCTGTCCGCCTCCAGAGCTGTCCAGCTGTAGCTCTGGCTATAGCGAAGCTCTCGACGTTTTCATAAATTGTATACCTTTTCGCTTAGTTATGACAGCAACAGTTAAGCTCATGGCTCAGCGCACAAGAACGCAATTATCCAAAGACGAGGCAAGGCAAAAAGGACCTAACCAACCCAACCTACCTTAACCTGGGGAGGGAACTTCAGCGAACTCTAACAAATACTTTAAGCTATGCTTTTGAAGATGTTAATCTCATGTCAAGTCCACTTTACACACAACGTTAAGGGTTTCGGCCAGTGCAACAGCCAAAAACCCCAAACAACGCTACGAACAAGGACAAAAGTCGACCATTGATTTGTGTGTGTGTAGTAGGTGTGTGTGTGTGTGTTGTTTGGTGTTGGCAGAAAAAGTTGTTAAGTTAAAAGGCATTTGAACCGCAGCGGGCAAGGATTTCGGTCAATGCGCCTGGACGGGGTCTAACAACTTCCTTTGCACGCGCCCCTGAACGGCTCACAGGTCTGGCTCGGGATCCCATCGCCCGTCCGTCCGACCGGCTGGCCAACTAATAATAATTTATCGATCCCCTAGCTAAAGTAGTCACATACGTGGTCGCCCTTCCTATGATTTATGGCTTCCAGTAACTTGGGCGTGCCGAAAAAAAGGGAAGAAAGAAAAAACAACAAACTAAGGCGAAGCGAAGGTGCCAGGCGGACGCCAAATTGGTTTAATGTGTGGTTAGACAACTTATTTAACTGTATTTTCAAGTGGTTCGCAGTGTAGGGACAATTTTACACCACACTCCATCGAAGCAACCACTCAGGTGGTGCCACAACTCACATTTCTCGTTCACATAAATCATGCGATGGCAAAACAAAACGGGTTGCCCAATTCGTATATGTAACTGTTTTTCGCTAGGGGCTCTATCCCTGAAGTGGGTGGAGAGGAGACAAAGGAAGAGGAGAAGAGGAAGTGCTCTGCACTCACAAATCAGAGCAGACACTTTGTGTATACACGAAGTACTCGTAAATCAATCGGTTTGCTATCAAGCGGACATTATGACATCATTAAGACAATTATCTATGGTGAATTATTCAGGCCCGCGATAACTTCAGATCTTCAGAAAGCCAACTATTTTAATGGCCTTGGCCAAAAACAAAAAAACAAAATATATGCGAACTTCAAAGCAAAAATCACATAAAATTTTATGAATTATTTCAAATATTTTCAATTACTTCGCGAGGGTCGAGTGACCGCCGCTCGCAGTCTTCAGACAGAAGTGAAAGTCACCCTAGTTAGACAAATGGAAGAGCATAAAAAACCACATAAAGAAATTTATGCGCCATTCAAGCGTGGAACATTAACACATCCTAACAACTAGGAGTCGGAGAAGCATCCATGCTCAACTTGACTTCATAAACAGCCCAATGAAAGTAAAACGGAAACAACATGGAAGAAATTTTTGACAAATTCGAAGTTTTAATACTCTTTCAGAAAGCTATGTCTGATTGAAAAATTATATATCTAAGGTTCAAATTGGACAGTGTTGAAATAAATTTAATTTTACAAATGAAAACATTTTTAATACAAACAATTTTTAAGTTGACATTCAGCAAGGGTAGCGGTTAATTTTTAACAAAATTATGACATTTTAAGTTTCGAAAAGTGTCTAGGGATATGAATGGAAAAGTGTTGGATCGATTTATCGATGTACTTTTACATCACTAGTCAGGGTACTTCAATGTCTATGACTCGTAATGTGCTTAGTGCCAACTGCTTTCATATTTAACTTGATTAAAATTCAAGAGGTCCTGGTTCAAAAACTAAAGTTGTATGTTTTTTTTAATGCTCGATGCCATAATTTAGCATTTATGGCGCCATTATCAGAATGCCGAGGGTGATTTAATAAGCAACCCCCATTGTTGGCCAGCAAATGGGACGCCAAAATCAATTTTGACCAGCTCAGTTTCTGATTAGCCAGCCACATGCAAATAAAAGGGACGGGAAGAGCTATGCAGGAGAATGTTGAAGATGCGCAGGATACTCCAACGGATGCGATACTGTGCTCTGGTCTGGCCTGCAGTGGACTTTAGCAAGTCAGCTCCGGACACGGCCAGGACGTGGCTGTGTGGTAAACATGTCTGCAACAACTTTACGGCCACAATATAATTTATTCAATGCCATTTGGCGCTCGTGGGGCGCACATGACAAGAGCAATTGACATTTTTGTGACTTTTTGAAAACTATAAAATGTGCAGTGTTCCCGCATTTGGGCCATATAAGCACAAGACAAGCCAACAGGACAACAAAACCGGCCAGACCAAACCAAACCAACTCGAGTCAAGGCAAGACGTAATGATGACGGGCCATAACGACCACAAAGGAATGAGGGACAGTCCGAGAGGGAAGAGAGGGAGTTAGGGAGCATAAAAGTAACCCACAAGAAACTCTTGTTGTTCGACAAAATAATAAAGTTGTGCTTGATTATGTGTGTGTTGTGTTGTGTTGTAAGAAGAAATATCAAATACGACGACAACTAAACTAAAAATGTCAGCGCGCTGTATGTTACAGGACTTACAGCACATAACATATCTACAAGTTGTCTTAGCTCCACAACGCCCATTCTTTGCACCACACTCTTGCCCCACTAATGTCGCACCATCCGCCCCCCTCTTCCCACCAATTGTGGTGCTCGTCAACGGACGACGGCAAAAGCAACAGCAACAGAAGGAGCCGTATGCCGGATATCCTTTTTGACATGTCATTAAATTTTATATACACAATAATTTTTCACAATTTGCTTTATGGCCATTTTAAGAGTCTGTCCCAATGTGTGCGTTGAATATTATATATACACTTATATGTACACATATAAAATGGAGTCCAAAACAAACAATAACAACAGTAAAAAGTGACACTTTATTGAATGTAGACAAATGGTCAATTCGCAAAGGGATATGGATTGGAAAACAGAGAGAGAAGGTGGGCAAGTTTAACAGGTAAGAGAGATGTTTGAGTGAGAAGATATGTAATTATTCTACAAAAAAAGAAGGAACTTTAAAATATCATTACATTGATGTCATAAGCAAATAAAGTTTATTATAAAAAAACAAAGGGTTCTCTCTTCTACCATTCTATATTTTTTCTAATATGCTCAATCTTTGAAATAAAATTTATTTGATTTTAATTAAAAATGTTTGACTATTTTTATTATTTTCTATGCTTCTTAACGCAACTAATACCAATGAATAAATGCATAATTCTCTCAATATTTTACACTTAATTAGCGTAATAATAATATTAATTTATGTGCTGCTTTGTTTAATTATCTAGTCAGTTGCATGCATATAGCTGACTATTATTTCTATTTGAATGGATATTGCTGGTTTAAGCTCATCGTCCAAATACTTGTATGTCTCAAATGCTAATCAGCATAAGTATCCAAATGTCTAACCAACAAACCACAATATTATTATTGCACAAAGTCTGGTCATAAAAACTAAACGCTTGGCCCCGAAAAATGAAATGCACAATGGCAGCGGAGGAAACGGAGTTCCAGTTTAGCATACTATATAATTTTACGGTCATTAAATATTATTTCGAAATCGAAGCCACACAGACAGACAGACAGACGGAGAGCCGAACAGACGGAAAAACAAACAAACAAACAAACAGATAGACAGATAAACGGAAGTTAAGCCTTTGTTTGGTTGGTTTTGTTTGCTAGCTTCTCGTTCTGGCCATGTCCTGTAAATGTTAAATTGCTGAAATTATACGTTTTATTATGATACAGTGACTGCAGTCCGTAATCGCACAGTGTGTTGTCCGCTGTGTGTGTGGCTTACAATCGAATTGGCATTATGTGGCATTACAGGAAACCAAACCAAACCAAACTAAATCGAACTCAACTGAACCAAAGTGAAGTGAAAGCTAAAGCTCAAGCTACTTTCTTCCTCTTGCTCTGTCCCCCTCTCTCTCTCACACGCACACACACACACACTCTTTGTGACAAGGAGCAACGCAATCGTCCTTCAGCATGCAAAGTGAACTTGAAAAGGCTTCGGTGCGGCGACATGCCACACAAAAAGCCAGTCAATGATTCGAGTACGAGTCTGCCACATGAAGCAAACAGACAGACGGACAGACAGACAGACAAAGTGCTAGTGAAGCTGCAGCAAGAAGGACTATCATATGTAGTTGTAAACCAGAGCCAAGTCACTCTTTGGCAATAAAGGAAATCTTCTTACAAAACATTCGCTTAAGTTTATTCAAACAAACTTAGATAACACACAGAGCTACACACATGAAAGGGAAACAGCGAGAGAGACAGAGAGGACTTCCTGCTTTACTCCTTGTCGATGTGGCAGAGACAAAAGACGCTTCAATCAGTCAAGCGGAATAAGCAGCACCGCACGAGCAACATGAACTTTTCCCCATCCAACATCCCATCCATCCAAAGGATCCCACCTAAAGGACCACCTCTTCCAATTACAATGTCTTTTGTTTTATATATTTGACTCTTAGCCAGGGTAAATGCTCACTGCTCACTTTCTTCCTCTCTCCCTCTCTCTCTCTTTCTCGTTCTCTATCCCATTCTCATTTCGGCTTGGCCATTTTGTGTTTTGCTACGTTTGCTCGGATTAAATGTATGACCGAGGAGCAGTTCAAAACCATGATTACACTTCAATCTATTCTTTCTTGACAGTGTCTCTGTATTTTCGTTTTGCCCATTTTGTTTTATGTCTATGCCGAAGGTTCTTCCTCGCCCTACCCCTCTCCCCATTGGCCTAAAATGACCAAAAAACAAAAAAAAATTGACATTGTGTTGAGAAAAATGCGTTTCAAAGAGATATAAAATGTTAACATGACCGAAAGATTCACATTCCCGCCCATCGCCCAATGGATATAAAACATTGAATTTAATCAAAAAGGATTTAGCTGTGGGTGATTTTCTTAGTGGATGTGTGTGTGTGTGGGTGAGCAATGGGTTATTTCGCCTTGACCTTGCTCCTTGACAAGATTCCGCGTTGCCACGTGCCACAACTATATTGGCTTTGACTCACGACAGTAGTGGCCATAAAGATAAATAAAGTAATGCTATTTCCACTATATTAACCACTAAAGTGCACGTATGTAGTAGTAAAAGCTGCTTGTGCAGTGACAATATACGATAGTAATTTTGTTGTAAAAAATGTAATAACTATAGCAATTCAATCAGTTGTCAATAAATGGGTTAATAATCAGAAAAACGCTGGGAAATTACAAAACAATGAGTATAGAATATTGAGTATTCAATAAGTAGTAGTTGCTGATATCTAAGACAACTCCACAAAACTCCAACAATATTTTAAAGCTTTTTTTAATATAATATAAATAAACACTTTTAAGTAATTTACAAAAATGATAAAAATGCAGGAAACGGTAATTAGTGGTAAGTAACTAAAAAATTGTATGGAAATTAATAAAATTAACTATTCGACACCAAAAATTTAATGTTCACCAAAAATTTTTTTGGAGATTTGTGGAACACATCTGAATAACTGTAGCCTTCTTAGTTATTTTCGTGTTGCATACTTTAAGCGGACCTCAAAAATGAATCGTAAGTTTAAGTTCCACTTTTTGCGTTTATATAGAAAATCTTAAATTTAGAACTAGCTGCACAGGGCAAACAATAATCACTTTACTGTTAAGTTTTGCCCTTGGCTGCTAACTTTATTTTAGTTCCTTTTTAATTCAGTTTGCAATGCAAAGCGTTGCTTTCGCTTCAAAAAGCATTGCATGCTTTTAGGCTGTCGCTGGAACGCAAATCAACGCGACGGCCGCCATTTTGAAGAGTGTGTGGCAGAAAACATTTAAAGTAATTGTGCAGCCAATACATAATTAAGTTATTGTGACTAAAACAACACAGAAAAAAAAAAGAGTAAAAGCTAACAAAATTAACTAAGCATCGAGAGCTGCAGCGGAAGTGACTGTCGGCCAAAAACGGGACCTGGAATGGGTTTATTGGGGCGGCCAACCAAGCGACAACCAACCAGTTGCAAGGATCTATGTGTCTGGCCAACCACCAACCATGGCATGACGACGATGCGTGCACCAAAATCTGACTACGTGTATATAGACAGCAGCTAGGCAGTCAGTCAGGCAGGCAGACGGACCCCAGGCTCGAATTGTGGAATTATATTTCCTATGGGCGGTATTTTGAGGCACGCCTCCTGCACACACAACTGCCGGCGATTGCTCAGACGGTATAATTTGTAATCACGTTGAGTGCAGCGGCAACGGCAGCGGCAGCAGCAGCAGCTCTTTCCCAGAAAACGGGGTTGTCCGGCTCTGACTAACCCCTTGCCCCTTGCCCCGTTCCCGGCCTACGTCTGTGGCAAGTGGTTGTTGACTGCCTGATGCTTAGCAAGGTCTTAGCTGTTATTACGCTCATGTGTCACTTTGACAATCCTGACACACCATATGCGTCTGTCTGTGTATGTGTGTGTGTGTGTGTGTGTGTGTGTGTGTGTTTGTGTGTGTGTTTCTGCACTGTTCATATTTTATTCAACATCTGCCTGTTCTAGTGGATTTCCAAGTGTTGCTATCGCACTCACAATCACGCGCTCTCTCTCTTCCTCTCTCTGACTCTCTCATTTTCTCTCAGTCTGTCTCGCTCGCGCTCTCTGGCGTCTGCAGACATTTTGCCAAGTTAATCTCCGGTTTGTTTTTCTGATAATGGGTTTGTCAACGCTACTTTGTGAGGACCTCTACTATTTAAGTGTGAGTTCATTTCTGACTCTCAGTGTGTGTATGTGGCATTGTGTGTGTGTGTCTCTCTCTCTCTCCCTGTATGTCTTTCTCTTTCTCTCATATTCAAATGTATGTCTGCATGCAACTGTAGTTGTAATGTCTGTCCATTCCAGTCAGTGGGCTGCCAAAAAAAAAGCGAATAATACTACAGCAGTGACTATTGAGTACCCTGTAAATAAAAAATTTGTATTTCAAAAGCTTTAAGTAACTTTTTCGTTAAGGTAGAAAGAAACAATACTTGGCTTTTAAAATGTAATTTATGAGTTATGAAAGTCGCTCTCTTTACCTTTTTAAAAGAAATTCCGATTATTTTATTAATATACTTTGATTTGATTTCCCTAGCAAAACCATTGTAAATCATGAAAACTTTTCTTTGAAGCTTAAATTAAATTTTTGTTTAGATTTTTACATTGCTAAGAAATTCTATCTTATTCTTTTTTTTTTTTTTTTAAATTTAGGATTCGATTTAATATCACTTGCATAAATTTATAAAAATATTCAAAACTTTTCCTTTAACATGCTTTATGACATTTTCATTTCATTTCTCCTCTCAAAAGTCAAATATGACGAAATTACAGCGAAATTGCAATCCGGAACTACCCTTCAAAATCTACTCCCTGCAGTTGACAAATATTTGATCATCCTATTGAAATGCTCAGCTCGTTTATCGCAATGACATTAAAATGGTGTTGCTTTTCCAACCCGCCACGCCCACAAATTTAAGAATGTTAACGCCCCAAAAATTAATCAAACTGCTGTTGTAATTTTTGAGCTGACACTCACTGGACTCTAAGCAAGCTGTTGGCAGTTGCCTGTTGCCTTTTGTCGGTTGCCTGTTGTCGGTTGTCGGTTGTCGGTTGTCGGTTGTCTGTGGCTGAGACTGTTGCGTGCCACAATTTGCTGCACTCTCAACGTTGCCACCACCTGCTCAACGCACAATATATTTTCGGCTAGGAGGGGAAGCTAACAAGGAGGCGGTAGGCGGTACCGAACTGTACGTGACATTGCCGCGGGCTTGGGGCAGAATCTCTGGAAAGCCGAGTCACTTGTGCAGCTGCTTCAACTCTGCTGGTTATGTGTGTCATGTTGGCACTTGGCCTCCGAGCTCAGACTTTAACCGAGCTGCAGCTGATTTTGACAACCTCAATTAGAGGCAAGCACACGGTGACGATGGAACACTTGGGATTGGCATGGGGATTAATTTTGGCTTGGCGAATTGCGAATTGAATTAACGAATTTGCAGCGCAATTAACAATAATAAAACCCGTTCAATTAATTGCACTTTTAAGCAGATTGCAACTTGTGAAACAACCAAGCAGCCAAACGAACCAACATGATGGCAAAAACAACAAGTGAAATAACTACACAAGGTGATGAACTGTTCGAGGCCCAGTACCTCTATTGATTTTAGAGTCAGCATAAATGAAATAAAAATTTAGAAAATTAAGCACAAATAAAAAATTTAAAGAAATATAATAAAGTAATTAAATCATTTTTTTTATTTTTAAAGAAGCAAATTAAACAAAGACAATTAAATTAATACTATAAGATAATAATTAAATTAATATAAACATTGAGTTAAGTCTAGGCTAAGCAAAAATTAAAAATGGATTCAACATTAAATATAAAAGATAGCCATTTTTGGATTCGAACAGCTGCTGAAATATATTTTCAATCGTAATTAAACAATTTTATGTATGGTTTTTTTGTCAAATTTCTGCAATAATTGGCTGCTCTAACTCCTACTTACTATGCAGTGTCCAAGATCAATGTGTTTTCAGACAAACAATGTCACAAACCAAATAGCCTGTTTACATTTTGATTACTGGGCTAACAAGCAGTCAAGCCAACCAACCCAGCGCCTACAACAACAGCAACAACAAGAACAAAGGGTGCGTTAATAGCTTTAGCTTAAGCAGTTGCCAAACTCAAGCTCATACCTCGTGGCCACATCAACCTGGCCGGGCTGACTTCAATTGCACGCACAGCAAGCAGCTCAGCTCAGACAAAAAGGGGGCTGAGGAGGATGATAGGAGGATGCTGCCACCCACACGTTGCACTTAAGATGATAATCATGTTTACGTGGCGCAAGTTAAATTGCTAACGTAATGGACTAACAGCAGGTGAAGAGCCAGGTTGGTTGCCAGTTGGCCCTTTTGCCGTCTACTCGTTGCTGCTGCTGTTCATGCAGCTCATGCGTGTGCCCGGCTCCTGTCAACGGCACATTTCGGTTAGTTGCTCCTTGCAAGTGGCCAACAAGGCTGGCAAAAAACCATTTATTTGGACCAAACGAATTGAGCAAGGCGGAGAAGGAGAACTAGGAGGAGGAGTTGAGATCTCGTGTGGTGTGCGCTTCATTGGACAACTGAATATGCAAATTGAATTGAGCGTATTATCGACAAAGGCAGCAGCGTTCGTTGGCAACTGCAGGTAAGCAGTCCCTACAGGAGTACCTGGTTTTGGCCCATCGACATCAGCATCAAAAGCATCAACATCAACATCAGCATAATCGCTCAAGCCAAGGGCTTTGCACGGGATTGCGTTTGGGCAACGGGGCGGCACACGGCGGGATGACCAAGATGGCAGCGCCAAATGATGCACAAAATTAAAATTTTAATGCCAAGCAGCTGACGCTTGTTTGACTTTGGCGCAAACAATTGGGGCTAAGCAGAAAGCTCTCTCTGCTTAAATGGCATACAAAGCGCTTGTTCAAAAATCATTGCATACTTTCGAGCTGCACATGAATACGAAAAGCGTTGCATGCTTTTACGCAGCACATGATAGAAATTGTTAAATTTAACCGATATTTTAATGGATGCTTGAACAAAAAAAATGATTCATTTTATTTTCTTAATATATAGAAAAGTTTCAGTCCTTTAATTAATTATTTTTTTGTTTTAACAATTACAAATTTTCCATTTATTTTGCAAGTGTGGAATCGGTACATTCAAAAATTGTAACATAACCAACTCAATTTTAGTATTGTAAGTTGGCTATCCAGGCTATGCAGCACGACACTGCAGACATCCCAGAGTTTCCAGGGCTCGTTGACAGCTTGGAAAGCCGACTTAGCCCGCGAGGACCTCCTGCTCAGAACCCTGGTTCGTAGTTCCTCCAAGTAAGTTGGGCAGCGGTCCCAGGACGCTGGATGATCCTGCCAGCTGCGTCGTCCCAAGCGTCGGGCTCAATTCGTGCCGTTCGGTTACCCACAACAGAACTACAACAGCTTCGGCTACAACAACTTGATCTTCCCCCTTGATCTGCTATTGAGCAACTCCTGCTGGTGTGTTGACCGGCACTTTTAAGGCAGGCCGGTTCGGCAGCGGTGCAGTCACGCAAAGAATGTCCAAAACGCTGGCACCTGAAGCATTGCAAGACAAGTTTCTTACGCCTGAAGTTCCTCTCGATTTTAACTTGGAATGTATGAAGAGACCTTAACGTTAGAAAATCCCAATTGTTCTCCTGAAATTGAAGTTGGACCCTGAAAAAACAAAAGCAGTATTGATATTTAACAGAATATTTTAATTTAGAAGTTCACTTTTCGAAAAAGAAAAAATAAAAGCGATTTTTAGAAACCCGAAAACTGCAAACAATTAAACACAAAAAACAAAGCTGTTTTACCTTTGGTCTTCTGAATTGAAGTGAACTATCTCAATGAAAAAATTGCTAAGGTAGTAAAAAAGGTGACAGATAAATCAGGGTGATCTAAGCTAGCCAAAAATACTCAGGGTGACAGGAAAATCAAAGTACTGTAAAGAGACATGCTAAGGTAAGTTGATTAGAGAAAAACAAGGAATCACACTGCTAAGACAGGGCGTCTAACACCCAATATTGTTGTGGAAAAGTCCTAAACCAGAGGAAAAATGCAGAAATTATGGCTGTAATTTTGTAGATCTTATTAATGAAATAAAAGGACGGCAAATGGGGCAACCAGAGAAGTCGGACGCATTAATTCATAAAATAGCTTACCAATAAATTTTATTTGCTACAATTAAAAAAAAGAAAAGTCGGCGACGGCGGCGGAAAAAGGCACAGATCTAATTACTATATTTTGAAAAGAAAAGAAATAATTTTGATTTAGTTTAAAAAGGTCGGAAAACTGCAAATACCAATACAGCATTAAAACAAATGCAGTATTGATATTTAACAGAATATTTTAATTTAAAAGTTCACTTTTCGAAAAAGAAAAAATAAAAGCGATTTTTCGAAACCCGAAAACTGCAAACAATTAAACACAAAAAACAAAGCTGTTTCACCTTTGGTCTTCTGAGTTGAAGGTTTGCTTTATCATTAGTATTATTACTGTTACTGTAATTTGTATAATATTGCATTTAATTTATTTTAAAATACATTTGTTGCCTTGAATATTCTAGTTAGTTGAATAATAAAAAATAAAAGCTGGCAACTAAATATTCTTGACGTCAAATATGAGCAATTGCGTTGCGTGTTGCAATTATCTATAAATTATTGCATACTTTGCGGCTGCACCTGTTAAATTAACTTTGCCTTGCTCTCGCTCTCTTTTTCTGTTGTTTTGTTTTTTGTTTTTATTCACATTTACATTCTCTTTATTCTCTCAGCTGGCGTGTCGTTGTTTGTTGATTGACGCACGTAAACAAAAAGTGCGCCAAGTGCCACAGGCATGGAACGTATACTCAATCCACTTATACTCGTATATTCACATAGTCTCCGTCTCCGGGTACTCAAAAACCGCTGGCCAGTCAACGTCGAGCGCTGTGCCCGAGCGGCCGCGGTATTCACTAAACATAGCGAAAGACACCAACAACAAAAACAACAACTACAACTATATACGCCGCAACGAACAAAAAGCAAAGCGAAGAGAAAACTTTTATTTCGAGAAATGAAAAAAATTATAAAAATTAACGCTATGTAAAACGGCAAAAAAAATACTAAACAAATTGGACAGCTGGTGGCACAGTGGTTGTCGTCATCATTGCAGCGGAAAAAAACCCATAATGACGACGACATGCCGCACAACAACAACAGCAACATTACTGACCACGCCCACACCGCCCACAATTAACGGGGGCAACGCAATGCAGCGACGGCGGCAGCTGCTGCGCAGCGTTGAAAACTTGCGCGGTCGCGTACGTCAAGTGCTAAAATGTGTTATTAATTTACACATTGAATTTTTGGTAATTGAAACGAAAAAAGAGCTTAAAAAAGCGCACACAAAAGTCATTTGACATCCAATTGTAATTCGTGTCGCATGTCGAGTGCATAATTCATGAGGGCACAAAAGAGAGAGAGGCAGAGAGTGAGAGTGAGAGCGAGAGTGCGATGAGAGATAGTAAGTGAGAGAGACAGAGCGTCGAATAACAACATTTGTTATTGAAAGCTCTCGACAGCTGATATGACAAACCGGTAGACAACGGTTCAACAATTAAACTCTTCATTTATTTGTTTGTTTGTCATTGTAAATACTTGACCGTGTTATCAGTCCTTGGGCTTTCATTTAATACACTCCAGCCATGGAATGGGTCAGATAAAAATGATAATAGCGACGTTGAATATTATAATAAGCTCGAATGTATTATTCCGGATAAGAGCCTGAATTTCTCCAGAAAAGAATCTTTAGAAGTATGTGGAAATAAATAATTTAATTTTGACAATTAAACTTCAACTAAAATTATATATTTTCTGAAAAGAAGAAAAAGTTAAGTTTAAGTTCTCGGCAGAGGTCGTTAGCTTTTTCAATCACTCTTAAAACTTAAAAGGTTTTAAACGAATTTTTAAATTTTTTTGTTCTTAACTTCTCTATTTTCTTCTATTTACTCTTTTATTAAAAAATATAGAAAACTTTTAAGAATACCTAGAATAGTTAATTTCATATTAAGATTTTTTTTCAAATTTTTACTGAAAAAGTTTTTATTATATTCCGTAAATGCAATGCAAATGTAAAAACAAAAATTGAATAGAAGGAAAAATCTTTAAAATGACTATCAGATTCAGTGATTGAAGTTTTTTAAACAGATAAAAGCTTAGTTTTAATTAAGAAAATTTCAAACATTTCGAATAAAAGACAAAGTACAGAGTATTTGCTCGTCGTTATTAGCTCTTGTTCTGTATGTAAATAAGAAGCTCTTATCGTTCCTTGGGCTTTCAATTTCGGTTATCAGCTTTGCTGCCTGCTGTTATCAACAGAATGTCGTAAATGCAACCGCACTTGTTGCGCTAACCTCCGTCCCTTATCCCCCACCCCTTCTTGATGGTTTTAACTCTTTGCATGTCTGTTAACAGTTGCGACACAGATTTTAAACATGTTAATGCAATTATAGCGTGCTATTGGGGGCGACATTCTACGATATAGGGGAAATCAAGCGAGACACAGGTGTTTACCTTGATTACAATCCAGACAATAGGTCAGAGTTAAGAGTTTTTTAAACACATTTTCAACACTAACGGGCCTATTTGACCCACAGTGCAGGGCTTAAAATCAGTTAGCATGCATTCTGACATGAGCTTGGCTTGTGTGGTTCACAGAATTTGCTAATTGGGTGCTAATGGACAGAAACAAGGCATAGATTTCTAGCTATTTTTTTTATAGATTTTTTTCTTAGCTGAAATCGGAGACGTTAACGACGAATGCACACGGCAATGCCAGAGGAGGAAGATTGACAGTTAACAGGGCTCGGTGCTGACGTTGTCATTCGACACCTGAGCTCAAATCGAGCTAAATAAGCGACTTTTAGCTAATCTAATTTGAAACTCACACCTTGCAGGTGCTCGAATCCAATGTGACTGTACTGCTCGACGAGGTGCGATCTCTAAGCAACGACTATGCGGAAGTGCAGCGTCTGGATAGTTTAATTGAAACGTTGCGCGACTACAATGGACCCACAATATGCCATGAGTGGCCGTATCCTTTGATATTCAAGGGCACAATCGACGAGGCACACGTCGCACAAATACTCAACAAAGAACTGGAGCTGGAACTGGAATTAGTTCCGCCAGGAGCAAAGGATCAACTGTTAAGTGCGAGCGAGATGACTAGTCTAAGAAAACCAAGATCGAAACTATTGCGGTTCCATGGAACGAAGAAAGCAAATGGAACCAGTATAAGCTGATTTGAGAGCATTAGTACACGCACAGTGGGTCAAGAAATTGTTTTGACAAGTTTTTTTTTTATATTGAAAATAAAAACTCTTTAAAAACCTAAAAAAAATATAGATCCATTGCTTTAACTATTATTAAAAATATAAAAAAAACATATACTTTCGTTTTTTGTCAAAACAATTACTTGAGATGCTGTAGCGGGTCTTTCATTTATGTTCTTACCTCAAATTCATTCATAAAGCCCCATTCAGACGAGCACTTTTTCACCGACACTTTTTGTCATATTTTGTCAAAAAGCAGTCCGTGTCGCGTAACCATATAAAATATCAATGCGTCGGTAAAAAACCGACGCTCACCGATAAAAATAGAACACGTTCTATTCCATCGGTGAGCGATAGTGAGCGACACGGACGGTTTTGTGACAAAAAGTGTCGGTTAAAAAGTGCCCGTCTGAATGGGGCTTAAGCTGCTGCCAATTTCTTGTCCTGAACAAAAAAAATTCCAAAAATATCAAAAAATAAAAAATAAATAAACTTAAGCATATAAATGTCAAGCAACTTGTTGGCGGTTTCGTTTTCTGGCCGTTTAATTTGCTGCGGTCAGTCGGCCACAGTTGCTATTGAAATATTGATATAGCAAGACATCACATGCCCTCCCCCTCCGCCTTCTTTTACCACTCCTCTTCACCCACCCAATCAACCGCAGGCGTCGCGTTTGTGATTTTTGCGGTGATGCGAGCGTTGAATTTGACACGAGACTTTGCCTGAGATTGAGTTGTAGCTGTCTCAATACAATACCGTTACGCCCCTCCTCCCTCTAGTCTACTGTTGCTGCAGGTAAGCAACAAGTTACCACATCTAATTAAAATGGCCCCATACGCAGATCCTTTGTATGGGAGCAACAATGGCTCAATGAATGAGAGGCACAAGTGAAAACATTAAGTGTATACGCATTTGTTGTTGTTGTTATTGTTGCTCTGCTTATTAATTATAAATGAACCCAACAACAATACAAGTGTAGAAACAAAGCGAGTGTGTGTGTGTGCGAGTCAGAATGTTGCCGTTTGCTGTAAATTATTCATAACGGCATTATCAGCTTTTACAGCACGTTGCCAGACTGATTAAATTGCTCGTCCAGGCGCTGGGGAGAAGAAGGAGCGCCAAGAGCTAATGATGAGCATACAGTCCACACACACAGAGAGATAGTGAGAGAGAGAGAGGGAGAGAGTGCTTGTGGGCCATTTTTCTACTCTTTGCCAGATATTTTCCGGAAAAAATGACAAAAAAAAGCCAAGGAAAACAGGAAAAAAAGCTGAAAAATTAAAAGAAAAAAATACAGAAAATTAGGCCAAACTTTTTTCTTCTTTGTTTTTCAAATTTTAAAGTTTTAAAGCATCTTTAATGATTAATATTCTCCCATTTTAAGAGGTTAAGAGGTACTGGGAATGTGTTTTCGTCTTTATATCGTTAAAATTTTAAAAAAGTTTCAAAATTTGCAGTATACACACATACATAGAATACTTTTTGGATTCAATTTATTGGAATCTAAGAAAAGCCAGATTTTCGGATAGAAGATGTTTAAAAGCCAGACAAATCTATCCGAAAAAAGGCCAAATGGGCAACACTACTCTTTGCTGTGCGCGCAATTTATCAACAGTGTGTGTGTGTGTGTGTGTGTGGTCAGGGACAATTGTAGCTGCGCGCTATAATTATTAAAAAATAAGCAACAACAACTGCAGCGAGAACAACAATTGAGATAATGAGCGCACGAAGACAACAACGAAAGGCGAAAGTGAAAATGTCGCCAAGGTTGACAGACACTGACAAAGAGCACAAAGAGCGGTAAAGAGAGTGGGAGTGGGAGGAACGAACAAAGCTTGAGACGAGCTCCTCTTTTTATATTTATCTAGAGCACAACGATAACAATTCAACCAACAATGTTCAGGCTATTTAACCACGCAAAAGACTGCAAAATTAATGGCCCAAAAGGATGTCAACAACAACTACAACAACAATAGCTTTGGTTAACCTCAGCGGGGCCAATGAGACTGCGCCTATCAATAACAATGGCATTAAATAAACGTTGAATGCAACGGACAACAATTGAAAACTTTATGCAACTTTTTTGCTTTCAACTTTAAACTTGAAATTGTTGTCGCAACTCTTGAGAGTTGGCAATACAAACTGAACGGAGCAACAAGCTGGAGGAGTTGGACAGCCATTTCCTCTTTGTTGCACTGTACAAAGTGAGCGCGACTTGAATGTACCCTGTACCTGAGCATTTCTATTTACACAAAACAGCAACAAGTGAAATTGCAAGTGTCCTGCTCTAATCCAATATGAAAGAGGAAAAGAATAGAGAAAAAAGCCCTGCAGAGAGCATCCACACTTATTATCAACGTTGCCAAAATTAGTCCGTTAAAAAAGCCAGATTTGAATAATCAAATTTTAAAAAAATAATATATATTTTATTTCTAAATTAGAATGGAAAGAAGGTAACAAAATAAAATAACAGAATGCTATAAAACCATAGCTCGCAAATAACTGTCGACCGTTTTTCGTTGTCTGCAAATAAGTGTCTTTTGCTTACTCTTTACGAAAAGACTCAGCGAGCAACTGTTTTTTCGGTTCTTAAATGATCTCGCTCGCGCTCGGAGCGAAAACGTTTTTTTCTATTTTGTTTTGTTCTCGTTGTTCCAATACCGTTTCGTCGTGTTCAATGAAGCAAACGGTATTTTGCATATGTATTGGTATACATTCACACGCATGGGCATTTGCTTGCCTAAGCGTCTGTTTTGCAGACGAAATTCATTAATTGCGATCGTGAATTGAGTGTGTGAAGTTGTGAAATATTTGTTGTGCAAAATGGGAAAAGACACGAATAAAAAAGTGCCCCAATTCTTTAAATTTAATTTGGGAGAAGACCGTTTGCGTTGAGTTTTTCGGTCAAACGGTCTTTTGCTGAGTCTCATTGTGCGAGCGTTTTTCGTTTCGCTCTTTACGCACTGCTCATTGAAAGACCGACATACAAAGAGCTCAACGAAAAGAGCTCAACAGAAAGCATAAATGAAGACAGCAAGAGTCTCTGCTCAGAGCGAGAGCGAGAGAGTACGAACTTTTTCGGTTGTGCTCGCAACGAGAGCGCAAGAAAAAAAACGGTCGACAGTTATTTGCGAGCTATGTATAAAACACAAACAAATTTTTAAATTATTTCTTCAAAACTTGCTTATTCAAATCTGGCTTTTTTTAACGGTCACAGTTGGCAACGCTGGTTAGCATCCATGCTCGTGTGGGAGTTTGTGTGAAGGAGCGAGAGAGAACACTGCAGTCACTGGGAGAGCTTGCTGCAGTTAGCATCCACAGTGGACGCTTCGATCAAAACAGAGTCCACAGTGCAGTGGGAGTATAAATAAGTCATCCCACTTAGTCAGTTAGTTTCATTCGCCAGTCGACGCAGTGCGGAGCTGAATAAAATCAAAGAACGACTATATTAGAGGATTTATATGCCCCATTGCCCTTACAAATTTCGCCAAAAGAAAGTTAAAAAAAAAGCTAAATTTAACCCTGCATGTTGTAAAATCCTTGAGCTTCTTTTGCACTTGTTGAAGGCGTTGCGGAGGAGTTCATTGAACGTTGCAACAATAACAATTATCGTGATCGGCCTTAAACCTGGCTGATTGCCTCTCTGCCCACCTGCCGCCCACGTTTGGTTGCCAATCAAGAGTCGAGTTATTGAGCCCATTGGGCCAACTGCAATTAACAGTCCAGACAGCACGGCAAGTCTCCTGTTGCTCCTTTTGTAACGGCATCTACACTTGCTCCTCCTCCTTCCTTTTCTACTACCACTTCCACTTTGTTTTTCCGGCCAGCCACTCACAAATATGAGCACATAAAATGCCAACGCACGCACATGCAGAAGAAGAAGAAGCAGAAGCAGCTTTGCTTGATTCCAATTCTTTTATGACAACAATTAAATTCGAATTGTTGCCTGTGTCTTTGATTTGGCAGCAGCCTACGGCCGTCCGTCCTTGTCCCCCCAGTCAATTTCTCTCATTCAGTAAAGCTCTGTCGCTTCCTCTCCCGCTCGCTCTCTCTGCTCTTCTGCTCCTTTTACACTCTCTGCATGTCACCAGGCCTTTGTCTGTCCCTGTCTCTGGCGTAGACTTGACTACGATGTCGTGCGTGCTAATTGTTTGGGGCCAAAAACTTGACGAATGCATGCGTCTCTCTCGCTCGCTCTGCATGCGTTGTCGTTTAACTTTTGCATATGTACATGTTTTGCATCAAGCACAAATACAATAACAATAGAGGTTAGAGTTGCCAGACAGTCGACTGGCACGTGAATCCATTATGAAAGCAGCCAATTATGTGCGTGTCTTTCACTCAAATCCTCTCTCGCCTATTGTGTGTGTGGGTGTGGATGGTAAGTGCTAAGACAGCTGGGAGCGGGAGTGGCAGTGGGAGGTCGCTATTAAACTGTTTTCTTCAGCAACAGTAACAAGAACAACAACAACAACAATGCATAAACCACGAAATATGTT
>JBAMBJ010002900.1:0-16399 GCA_037043495.1 Drosophila recens | reverse complement strand
GTACCTTAGATATCTAATATATCACATTTAAATTCTTTGGAATGCTTTATCATACGGTTTTCTTAAATTGTTTTGGGGCGCAGGGTATAAACAGAAACTTTATAAAAACCCTCTAAAAGGGGTGAATTAAATTGGTTTAAAGCATTATTTAAGTAAAATAAAATATATTTATATTTATTATATTTTATACTTTAATTTTTACTTAGTTGGTCAACTGCTCTTAGTTGACATAAAATAAATAAATAAAATAAAAGATAAAAAAACAGAGCTGATAGACAAATACATAATCAGGCCTGTTCCGAATTCGAAACGTTTTCAAAAAGTAAAAGTCATTCAAAAACGAACGTTTTACCATTTGCTGTTCCCAATTCCGATCGATATGGGGTTGTTTTTACTTTTCGAACTCGGTTTCGCAAACGTTTCAAAAATTCATTTTAAGTATTTCAGTTTTAACAAAAACTCGACCTGATCGGACAGTCATAGAAAATCTTCCATTCTTCCTGTGTATATATGCTAGTCGCTTTCGCACCCTTCGTGCTGCTTTCGTCACTAGCGCGGACTGCCGTCCGCAGTGAAAAATTTTTAAAGATGCTTTTAAAAAATTCTTTTATAAAATACTTCAACTGTTTCAACTTGAAGTAGTGATGTTAATCGATTCTAAAGATGTTCAACATTATTTTCGGAATGCGGAACAGAAATCCACTCGCTTTGGGGAAAATCGACTCGTTTTCGGAATTCGGTACAGGCCAGAATAAATAAATAAAACAGAGCTATTGCTCCAGCTTTGGTGATAGATGACTATGCGGTGTCTTGTGGTATGATGAGGCATGGTTGTGCTGTGTGTTAACTGCTTAAAAAGAAATCCTTACCTTCTCCAGTGTGCGCTCGTAAGTGCGCACGCTTTCAATCAAGGATATAGCATAGGGATAAATCTGGTTGGCCTGATGAGCCTTGTTGACAATGGTAAGTGGCACTCTGTACAAAAAAAATACATTTAAATAACCAGATATAAGTAAATAGTCAGTGTTGTGTCACCTGAAGCCCAGGTTCTTGATGTTGCGCACTTCCTTGGCCAGCGTGATGATCTCGGGCAGAAAGTTGACACGCAGACGCAAAACGTTGCCACGCCCAATGCGGGAACGAGTCGACTCAATGGTGAAAATGCGTCCCGAGCTGCCAAAGTTACGCTCCTGAACCTTGCGTGCCCATTCGTGGAATACATCCGAAATGGACAGCTTGGCGCGGAAGCTGTCGCCATCGGCCTTCAGTTTCTGGCCCTCGATGTGCGTTTCCCAGCCCTTGCCCAGCACATCCTCGACACGCTTCAGATACATGGTCAGCTGGTTGTCAATCTGACGAGCCCAGATGATGGAACCCGCAACTGGCGGCAAATCACGCACCGAGGACAAACGGCAGCTCTTGCTCTGCGGATACTGAACCTTGAACTTCTCATGCAACGCCTCGATGTCGTCCTTGACGCGCTGTATCAACTGAGTCTGGTACTCCCGAATGGCGCCACGGATATGTGGACGCACGAACAGCGCATTGAAGCGCGAGAAGATGCGGAACATCTCGTTGGCATTCTTGGCCGTGCCCAGCTGATCACGCAGATGAGCCGTGATGCGCGTCTCCACGCGATCTACATGAAATAGAAAGATTAATAAGCTTTATTTAAATAATTTTACCATATTTACCAATCTTCTCCTCATAGCGCTTCACAGCCGCCTCCCAGGCCTCGGAGCCCTCCTTGGTGATGTCCAAACAGTCCACCTCCTTGACATTTTCATAGGCCAAGTTAACCTCCTCGATGGCATTGGCATCGGCAGCATCCAGACTGTAGGGCTGCTTGGTTTCCACGGCGATGCCATCATCGTTGGCCGCCTGCTTCGTGGGTCGGAGTACGCGCAGTATTACGGTGCGCAGCTGCTCATGCTGCCGCCGGAACTTGCGCATATGCTCCATGCGAGTCTGCAGCTTCTTGTGCGCTGGCGACACACGCCAGACCATCTTCAGGTGCTCGTCGCGCTTCTTCTTGACAATGTCGCGCAGTAATCCCTGCAACTTGTCGTACTCGTCATCCCAGCAGCTAAAGATCTCAAAGCACTGGTTCATCACGCGCTCGAACTCGTCAAAGGGAATGTGCATGAGACGACGGGTGCCCAGCACCTTGAGCAGCTGTTGCGACAGATCCCGCGAGATGGCCTCGATGAGCTTCAAGCAACGTTGGATTGGATACTTGGTGTTGCGCACTTTACGCAAATGCGAGAAAATCTGCTGCACAGCCGGGCGAATCTTCTCCAGCTCCGTCGCCGACAGTAGATCATTGATGGGGAAGTCTTTCATCAACGGATTGTAGTCGGCAACAGTGGCCAGAGCTTGCTTCAAGCCCGTGTCCGTGTCGAACGAGACGGTGGCATGGAAACGCTTGCCATGCTTAAGAATGTCCAGAGTTAGTGCCACCTCTGGCGACTCACGCTTCTCCTGGATGCGGTACAGTGCACGCTCCAGATTAAGCCAGAAGGAAATTTCCTGCAAGAGAAAATAGTTAGCAAAAACGGAGATTTAATTTAGATGTTAGCTTACTTGCAGTGCGGTGCCGGAGCCGGGATCACGATTAAGTTTAGTCACTTTTTTGATTTCGGTGATCCAACGATTAACGCCATTCTGCAGCTGATTCAGGAACGATGAGTCCTCCACCTTGTCCCCAAAGTCCACCACCTTTGCCTTGCGGTTCTCATCGGCGCACTTGCGTATGATGGTATTGACAGTTGGATGGGCAGTCAACGTAATCTCTGGGATGTCAATGTTCTGCTGCAAATGCAACAATCCCATCTCCAGTTCCGCCAACTTTTTCTCCACCGACGGGGCCATCTTGTCACCATCGCGATCGGCACGTCCCGACTCCTTGACATACGACTTGAAGTACGGCGCCAAGGATTTGCTGATGAACGCATGCAGAGTCTCGTAAGGTGAGCCGTCCGAGAAGTTGATCAGACGCAGCTGCGAGTGAATCGACTTGTCCGCCTCGACAACGACACCGCGCTTAATGCAGGCCAGCGATGCCATGCGGCTGTTGGTGAAGTGCACGTCATTGCTGATTTGGTACGTCACCTGCTCCTTCTCCTCCTCACTTTCCGCCGGCTGTTCGCTGTCATCTTCTGTGTAGAATGAGAGAGAAAGTCAACGAACACAATCAGTAATGCTATCAATCTTTCACCTTCACCTACATTTCACTCAATGCACAAACATTATCTGGCCCTGGCGTTCAATGACGCGACGGCAATGGCACTGACATCAATTCATTACCAAGGTTACAACCTTCGAATTTTCAACGGCCAAGGTGAAACCTTCAAAATTTCGTTCATTCAAGGCCTAAACCTTGAGCGTGCGTTGCTCCCACATCGACTGACCCTGACGCGAGGCAACGTTCAAAGTCACAAGTCAATGGAACACACAACCATGCAGCTCAAGGTCGCGCACGTTTCCGCAAACAAAGCGAAAACAGCTGTCGTTTGTTTTGTTTACATGCCGGCAGCCGGCAAACTGCTCAACGGCTGGCCACACTGAACTCACGACAAGCCGGCAACCTTGCGCAACTGGTTGCTGTTCATAGTCAATTGACAGAAAGGTTGCACAAAAGCGCTGCCAACAATATTACTCTCTTAACATGACGTCAGCCTAAAAAATGTGCGGCAATTAAAATTGCAATAGGTATTTAAAATGTTAATTTTTAAATAAACAATGGATATAAAAGAAAATTATTAATTTCTAGCAATGATTTATCAAGCGCCAAGCCAAGTTCGAAAAGTATTAACGGAACTTGGGAATGTGACGTCACACACGTTTACTTGAATAGCAACCTTTCTTTTTCTACCATGAGTGAGTCAGCTGGCATGACGTCATGCGCACAAAGCTACCGAGAAAACATGAAAAAAATGTTTGGCGATTGATTTTTAACAAAATTGTTGCGTATGCTAGTTGCACTTCCAAAAATAATAGCCATATGCAGTTGCTAAAGTATTTTACAGCATTAAGAGGCCATTTATGCTTTTTTCACTAGAAAACATGATTGCCGTTTTTTCTAAGCGACGCCATTTTGTGCAGTTGTTGGTCCCATTTGCCAAATGAAATTGCAAGGGAATTTAATGTATTTTTACCTTTGATGCAGTTGCGCTGCACGTACAACGCCTGCACCTGTGGATCAGACAGGAACTTGCGGATAGTCTCCTGGTTGACGGGATCGTCCAATGCATTATTCAACGAATCCGGCACAACATCTTCTTCGGGCAGCAGAATAATCACCGCCTTGCGAAGATAATTTGCAAATGCATCATAATTGGCAATGGACAGGTTTACAGCCGGATCCACCGACGTGTCGGTGTTATCCAGCGAATCACCCATGTTTTGCAACTATTTTTGCACTAAACTCAATAGTTATTTGTCTTGAAATTAACTTTTTCACACCACTTCAAAATGAATACGCCCTGTGAAAAATTACGTCTGCACTTTTGGCGAAAGTGCAACGCCAACATTGCCAGAAAGTTTAAAACAGCTAGCAAAAGCTCTGTATTGTAGAGTTGTGTCGTTTAGTTCTGAAAAAGTTTAAATGAACGGGTCATTAAGATGAACTAATGAACTTATTCAGTCAATCATAAACTAAATCGGTCGTTTAGTAATTTTAGTTAGTTGGGCAGTAATTTCTTTCAAAAAAATTTAAATTTCTTAGAGAAATACAATACATGGAGTTCCGCAAATGGATTAAATTTCTTCTTTATTTACATGTAACAATGTTTAAATTTTATATATTATTAAGTTTTTAACAATGTGAAAGGTAACTTAAGCCCAAAGTTAAAAACCAATTTACTCTTTTTTCTTATTTTCAAAAAGCCAGGGTATAAGTATAACCCAAAATAATAAGAGGAAATCCGGAATCTAGTTGGCGTTTGTCGTCTATTTGATCAAAAACTTAAAACACATTTCACCTTCCACTAAAAAGAAACAGTCGTAGCCCATTCACATCGTTTATCGTTCATAAACAACTGACCAACTGATCAAAATGACCTATTCATCTTTCATCGTTCATGACCAACTGAATAGAAAGCATCTCGTTTATAGTTCATGACCAACTGAAAATAAACTATTTCGTTCATAGTTCATGACCAACTGACCAACTGAACTAAACGACTGATTTAGTTCACGACTGAAAAATGAACGATTGAACTTATTCAGCAAATTGAACTAAAAATCCCAACTCTACTGTATTGCCAGCTTTCGCAGGCACCTGAAAATGCATCCCTGTGCTCAACGTTGCCACTTAGTTGTAAAGGCTTCCCGCCAAAACCGTTTGGTTAGAAACATATGGGATTGTAGCGATGTGGCAGCACTATTCATTTATCAGCTGTTGGAATGCGCACATTGCATTTTGATTTGTTATTTAATAATGTATTAATGTGCAATTTTATCAATTAAAATAAACAATATGCATGCACTGAGACACAGGTGTCTCTTACGCGGACCGGAATTCAATTGGTGCCGTCGCCTATTGACTCAAAGCTGCACAGGCAATGAAGTAAGCTGGAAATGTTTTGTTAAACTCAATTAAATTTGTGTTTTCTGTTTTCTTTAGCAACTTGAGCTGACCCACGATGTGAAACATCGAATCGAGACGCACTGGAGCCAGCAGCTGTGCAGCGGGCAGTTCGACAACAGGCAGACGGCCAGCAAATACTACGTGCTGTCCATGTTTCCCTATCCCTCGGGCAATCTGCACATGGGACACGTCCGCGTCTACACAATCAGCGATGCCGTCGCCCGATTCCAGCGCATGTGCGGCAGGAATGTGTTCCAGCCCATTGGCTGGGACTCCTTTGGCCTGCCCGCCGAGAATGCGGCCAATCAGCGTGGAGTTGCTCCAGCGGACTGGACGCAGCAGAACATTGCGCAGATGAAGCAGCAGCTGCAGCGGCTGGGCTGCTCCTTCGACTGGACCCACGAGCTGGCCACGAGCAGCCCGGAGTATTACAAGTGGACGCAGAGCTTATTTCTGATGCTGCACAAGCACGGACTGGCGTATCAGAACGAGGCACTCGTCAACTGGGATCCGGTGGATAAGACCGTCCTGGCCGATGAGCAGGTGGACGCCAATGGCTGCTCCTGGCGCTCGGGCGCCAAGGTGGAGAAGAAACCGCTGAAGCAGTGGTTCATCCGCACCAGCGCCTATGCCAAGCAGCTGTTGGATGGCCTCGATGATCCCACACTGCGGGATTGGCGTGACATCATCAATCTGCAGCGACACTGGATCGGGGAGTGCGATGGCTACGCCTTCAGCCTGCTCACCTCCGCCTCTAATAAGCTGCGTGTGTGGACTGCCAATCCGGAGCATCTCAGGGATCCTCATGCATTTCTGGTGCTGCGCAGCAAACACTTTTTATCCCAGCTGCCAGAGGCGAGTCAGTTGAGCGTGGAGAATCCCTTTGCGAGGACCACGTTGCCCGTGGTGTTCAACGACGACGCCGTCTTTCCCGCCCAGTGTGATGTCTATCTGGCTGCACCCAGTTTTCGCACCGAGGATCGTGAGTTGTGGGAAAGCTTTGGGCTGGCCATCGGCAAGTCCAGCGAGGCCGAGGAGCACATCAATCCCGGCAACTGGGAGCAGCTGCGCAAGGAAGTCTTGCAGGCGGCGCACAGACTCAACATTGGCGGCTATCGCGTCTCCTCCAAGCTGCAGGATTGGCTCATCTCCAGGCAGCGCTACTGGGGCACTCCCATACCCATTGTCCACTGCTCCAAGTGTGGCGCTGTGCCCGTGCCGGAGCAACAGCTGCCGGTCACGCTGCCGCCCCGCGACGCTGGACAGGATGCACTGCGCTGTGAGTGCCCCAAGTGCGGAGATCCCCAGGCGCGTCGCGAGACAGACACCATGGACACCTTTGTGGACAGTTCGTGGTACTATCTGCGCTATCTGGATCCACAGAATGCGGAATGCATCTTTGACACGTCGCTGGTGAAGAGTTTTATGCCCGTGGATCTGTATATTGGCGGCAAGGAGCACGCCGTGCTGCATCTCTACTATGCCCGGTTCATGAACCATTTCCTGCACAGCTGCGGGCTGTCGCCCACGTCGGAACCCTTCTCCCGCCTCCTTGTGCAGGGCATGGTCATGGGTCGCTCGTATCGCGTCAAGGGCAGTGGACGCTATGTGCGGGAGTCGGAGGTGGAGATCGTGAATGCCAAGAAGAACCAGGCGCAGCTCAAGGAGACCCAAGAGCCCGTGGTCATGGGCTGGGAGAAGATGTCCAAGTCGAAGCTGAACGGCGTGGAACCCGACGACATGTTCAACGAGTACGGCACGGACACGACGCGCCTGATCATCCTGGCGGACGTGGCGCCCACCTCACACAGAAACTGGTCAAGTGCGAGTGAGTATTAACTTAATACTATTAATACTATTAAGTATTAAGTTGAGGAATTCATTGAGATATCGATAATCTTGTCCTGTCTTCCCTCAGCGTTTCCTGGCATCTTGAACTGGCAGAAAAGATTGTGGCTAACACTGGAGGACTTCCAGGCGGCACGCGAGGAGTCCTCCACGGATGTTGTGGACACTGGCAGCGATGGGTTTCTGCTCGAGGATGCGAAGCTCTTTGATGCCCGCAACTTTTACATCAAGGGCGCCACCTTCAACTACCGCCACGCGCATCAATTGAGCGTCGCCATCTCCAAGATGCAGGGATTGACCAACTCACTGAGGGTAATCTCCGCCAGCTATTCAATTGTAGTTCAGCTTAACAAGTTCTTCTCCTTACAGCGCACTCCAAGGCACATTCAACGGCATGGCAAGCAATTCGAACGCGCTCTCGCGGCACAAATCATCATGTTGGCGCCCATGGCGCCGCATTTCGCTTCCGAACTGTGGTCAAAGTTTGTCTCCGTGCCGGGACGCCTCAATGCCGCCAGCGAGGAGCTGCAGTGGACCAAGGATGTGCTGGAGCAACGCTGGCCAGATGTGGATGCCGCCTATCAACTGGATCTGGCCATTAAAGTCAACGGATTTGAGAACTGCGTCATCAAGGTGGCCAGAAATCAGCTGGACAAGGTGAACCACAGTGATGCACTGGACATTGCCTTCAACACGCAGTCGGTGACTTCGTATCTCATCGATAAGAAGATCAGGACCACAAACTTTGTGCTCTATCCAGGAATCGAGGCAATACTCAACATCTACGTGGACAAGCTGAAAAAGGCGCAGAAACCTGAAAAAAACAGCGATGTGGATAAACTGCAGGCAGAGTAAATGGAGGAGAAGGATTAGGAGCATGAGGAGGAGCAGCTGGTGATCTGTGGGATTTAGCATTTGTGTCGAGAAGATTAACTCCAGGCTCAATTGGGATTTATCTTTATTTGTTATTTAAGTTTAATGTTAAATATATATAAAAATTGGACTAATTTCATGCTTGTTGCTTTACAAGATTGGATTGGATTGGATTGGACTGGAATTACGTTTAAATGCCTAGGGGATCATTGGATTTAGGATTAAGTGTCGAATGTGCTGCAAATTCTCCACTAGAAGCGATTAAGTCTAGGAATCCTCTACAAAGCAGGGAAGGAAGATCTTCAATTTGATGTTGCTCTGGAGGATCATAGTTGCCTGCGGGTAAAGAGATGATCTTCAGCTCGGGATGATCTTCAGTACAAAGGATCATAGTCTTTTGGAGGATCATAGTGCTCTGGAGGATCACAGTTCAACATAGACAGTAAACACTTGTTTCTTGACTTTCTTAGGTCATTATGATCTTCATTGGTTCATTATGGATCCTCAGCTTGGTTTTCTCTGGAAAGGATCACAGATCAAAATGATCTTCACTTCATCAGCTTGTACTGATCCTCAGCTCTGTTTTCTAAGCAGGATCACTATTCCACCCTTCACTTCATCAGCTCCGACATGAGATTCCTCAGGTAGACATCCAGCTGGGCATAATCCAGCAGAGTATTCCGCACAATATCCAGGAGCATGCTTGGCCACAGCGTCTCCAGCTTGTGCAGCTTCTCCACCGCATTGCAGGTGTTCTCTAGCAGGAGGGAAAAGTGCTGTCTGCCCTGATCTCTGGCACTGGGCGCCATGGCGGTGACTCCACTCTCCGCGCCCGAGACAGTCGTCGTTGATGTTGCTGTTGTGGTTGCCTTCTTCCACTGGAGCGCCTCCTTGCCGACGACCAGACGCAGGGACTTGTTATCCGGCCGCAGCAGCCAATCCTTGGGCGACAACTTGCTGGCCGTGCAGGTCTCGTCCAGACGCAGCCGCGCCAGGAGCGGCTGGAGCATGCCGTCGGGCATGGACCACAGCACGAGATTGGAGAGGCCAGCGTACATGGCGTTGGCGGCCTCCACCTCGGCTTCACTGATCTCCTGGCCATTGAGCTGCTTCAGTCCCCAGTGGGAGAGCCTGTAGATGGCGTAGGCTCGCCAGGCGGGTTTCCCCGTGATCGCATTGCCCTCCGCATCGATCAGCAGGGAGCTGAGTCCCTGGAGCTCCGCCAGAGCGTTCAGCTGTCCCAAAGTGCCGATGTTTGTCTCGCGGAACACAAAGTGCTCGGCATGGGGAAACCGCACCTTAATCCTGCCCAGAATGCAGACAATGCTGTTGAAGTTGATGTAGCTGAAGTTCAAGGTGTGCACATCGTTCGCCTTGGCGGGATTCCACTGCTTGTCGATGAATCTCAGGGCGCCCTGGCCATAGATGTTCAGGTATCTGCCGCAGATCTCGATCAGATAATCTCCGCCCTGTTCCCGCTCCCGTTCCGCGGCACTTGGCTTCGTCACGGTGATGGCCGCAGTGGGCGTGGCACTGGAGGCGGCAATGACTGAAGCTGGCGAGGATTGCTGTGTGGCTTTGGTCTGTGGAGCCACCAAGGACACCACATTGGCTGCAGATTGATTCGAGTTGTTGTTGTTGTTGCTATTGTTATTGTTGTTGTTGCTGTTCCTGCCACGTCCAGCGCTGTTGGAGCTGCTGCTGTTGCTGGTGCTGCTGCTGCTGATGGTCTGGGCCCGCACCAGACTCCCGGCCATGTAGCGCTTGCAGCTGGGCGGATTGGCGCCGCGGTTCACCTGCAGTCCCAGCTGGGTGATGGGCGTCTGGCGCACCCTTGACTTGCTGCTGCTCCCGGGACGCGTACTCCCGCCGGCGACGGTGGACGGCAGGGGCAGAGTCACGGTGCTGGGCGGCGGAGTGGGCGTGGCAGCGGGCACAGGCGTGCCAGGAGCCGGAGGCGTCAGGGTCAGAGCGGGTGGCGAGGGGGAAGCAGTGGCCGGATCAGCGGGAACGGGCGTGGGAGTGGCAGTAGGAGCAACTGCAGCGGGCGGAGAAGGCATAAGCTTGTTGCAGTTCTCATCCATCTGTGGAGCGGGTGACCTGCGCTGTTTGCCCAGCTCCTCGTTGTCCGTGCTGTAGCAGCTGGAGCAGGAGTCCACATTGGGTCCCAGGCTGGATGCCTCGGAGGAGGCATCATCCTCGCCCTCCGGCTTCCTGGCAATGGGCGGCAGCTTGAACATCGCCTGCAGCTCGGCCAGCTCATCCCGGGGTGGTGGCTTCTCCTCCAGCTCCTCCGGCTCCTCGGACACGGCCGCCTCGTTGGACTCGTTGATCTTGGCCAGCTCGCTGGTGAGCTTGCCCTTGGGCCGGCCCAGCGTCTGCTGGGATCGCAGCAGCTCCCAGTTGGTGCGGGCATTCGAGATGACCTCCTCGCGCCGGCTGCTGTGGTAGGCGTCCGAGCTGCCGTGCGTGGCCAGCGCGTGCTCCTTGTGCTGGCGCCAGGCGAGCGCCGCCCGACGCACCTGCTCCGTGATGGGCATCTGGCTGAGCGACTGCAGCAGCGGCAGATGCGACACCAGAAACGAGACGCAATCCCCGGCCAGCGACACGGGATTGTTCTCGATGGTCACCTCCAGGAGGCGGGCGGCTCGCGCGATGCTCGCCATGTCGTCCACCTTGTGCAGCTCGTTGTGGCACAGCCAGAGCCGCTCCAGCGCCACCAGGTGCTGGAATCCATTGATCCGCCGCAGCTTGTTCCGCTTCAGATTCAGCTCGCGCAGCAGACGCAGTCCATGGAAGTCCTGCTGATTGATCTGACGGATCTGATTGCCCGCCAGATTCAGGGACTTCAGCTGCTGCAGGCAATTGATGCGACTGCCCAGGCTGGTCAGCTTGTTCCCATGCAGATCGAGGACGCGCAGCGTGGGACTCAGCGAGGCCAGGCCGGCGATGTCCTGGATGCGATTCTTGCCCAGCAGCAGCACCGACAGCGACGGCAGTCCGTCCAGATTGGCGATGCGCTCGATCTGGTTGTCGTAGAGATCGAGGAAGACCAGCTGATGGAAGATGAGGCCGTAGCTGGCGCTGAGGCTCAGCTGCTTGTTCTTGATGCTCAGCTGCTCCAGCTGCAGACTGGACGCCACGCTGGGCGGCTCCTCCTCCTCGCCGCCGCCAGCGCCGCCGCACAGCGACAGATTGCTGCTGTGGAGCACGCTGCTCTCGTCGCAGCTCTGCAGCTGATGACTTCCTGCCACGCCCCCGCACCCGCCTCCGCCCCCTGCTCCGGCCTTGAGCAGCTGGCGACGCTGCAGCAGCTGATGCTGATGCTTCATCGCCTGCAGACTGTTGGACACAAAACTCTTGGACTTCTCCAGTCCAAAGCGCAAACGCAGCGCCGGCGGAGGCGTCAACTGCGCCTGGGCGTAGTTGAAGCCGCGTTTGTTGGCCAGCTTGGAGCGATTGGCGCCGCCGTTGATGGCCAGCGCCTGGGTGGTCAGCGGACTGCCGGAGCAGGGACTGCCCGAGCCGGGCGACAGGTGCTGGGAATTGTGGTGTGGATTGGCGCCCGCATTGGTCATGGCGCGTGTCAGTCGGGAGTGCGCTTGGTTCGCTGGATGATGGGCCCGCAGCGCTCGCTGCTCCTCTGAAAGATTGGGAAAAGACATTATTACACTCTGAGAAAAATACTCTGAAATGTTGCACTTTAAATAAGCTATGATTTAGAGATGATTAATTTCAGCGGTGGGCACGATATCTGAATTCAGGGGCACTACAACAACATCAACAGCAACAACCCTATTAGAGTCTTCCTAAGTTGGGAGCAGCCGCTGCTCCCGAAGCCACTGCGTGCCCACCGCTGATTTAGAGTCAAATCTTAAAAAAAAACTATGTTTCGGATTTTTTTTACGAAATTATTTCTATTTCTCGATCATAATTGAAATCTTTATTTAAAAATTAATCTTTAACTTGATCATCTATATCTGACACTTTATATTCAATTTCCGTAAAAATTATATTAGGATTAAATTTTTATTAAAACTTTTTTAAAAAAATAGCTCAAATATTCAATTTGTACTTTTGAAAACTATTATTTACAAATTTTTACTTTTTAAATGTAAAATGGGCTTAAGTCAATGAATTTTATATAGAAATTGAAATGTTATGATTATTTTAAAGCCTTTTTTTTTATTTTTAGATCAAGAAATCAGATTTTTTTAATTTTTTTGTTAAATTTGAATTACAAATTTATCCTTTTACAGAAAAAATCAAAGCATTTTGAAGTCTATCTCATTCACGATTATTTTAAAGCGTTTTTTAATTTAGATCGAAAAACTAGAAATCTTTCCTTTTACAAAAACAAAACACAATTTAAACTCAATTAAGTTCTCTAATGTAAAATAAATCCAATACTGTGTATATTTTTACCATGACCTTTTTCTCTCAGTGTAGGTTGTTTTCTTAAGAGGATTTCTCACTTACTGTTGTCCCGTGGCGTGGCCTGAGGAGCAGCTGCAGCTGCTGCTGCTGGCGGTGGCAGCGACGACGTCGGCGCTGGCGGTGGTGGCAGCTCCTTGGGTATGTGGAATGTGTTGATCAGATTGTGCTGCAGCGAGAGCAGGCGCAGATTGGGCTCCTGCTCGAATATGGGTATGGCAGTTAGACCACGTCGATCGTAGTTAATGCGATCCGGCAGCTCCTCCCGCTCCTTGGCCAGCCTCTGGATGCGGCAAATGCCATTCGGCTGTGGCGTGACAATCGCCCCGCTGACCAAGGTGCCACCCGTGCTGCCCACCAGCGTGGTGGGCGTGACTGCAGTGGTAACGGCACCTGCCATGGCAACGGGAACGGGCACAGCATTGCCCACTGAAGTGACTGGACGACAGCAGCTGTTGGAGGCAGCCGAGGATGAGGTGGACTTGGAGCGTTGGCGACTGACGTTGGCGACACGCTGCAGTCGCTGCTGGTTGCGCAACTGGGCGGCAGCTGCATAGCTGCGCTTGAGCTGTCCATGACCCACCAGCAGCTCCGGCTGTGCAGCGCCTAATCCTCCAGCTGCTCCTGCTCCTCCCGCCAGTCGCTTTTGTATGACGTTGTGGCTAAGTGTGCTGTGCGAGCGTCCAATAGGACGACGACGTAGACGTTGATTAAAACTAGGAACGAATGGTTCAATTTTCAGCAAAGATGTTTGAGGTAAATAGTTCTGTTGTTGTTGTTGTGGTTGTGGCTGTTGTTGTGGTTGTTGTTGTTGTTGTTGTGGTTGTTGTTGCTGTCCTGTTGTCGGCTCGGGCGAGTCATCGTTTAGCATGGACCTGCCACGACATTTGGCCATGGACATCAAGGTGCGTCGCCTGGCAATGGTCGCCGCTGAGCCAGAGCCTGATCCTGTCCTGCCTGGAGGAGCCTGGCCCGTTGCCGTGCGTGTTGCATCCACTTTTGTGTTTCATAATCTTTGTTGTTGGCCAGCAGCAATGTGGACGGCAACAGACTCCAGTTGGGACATGGCTAAAACACAGTCTCTCTTTGCTCAGCGTTGCATAATAAGGATGTTGTTGCTGTTATCCTGCCGAGAGACAAACTGCAGTTTAGAGCCCTCTCACTATCTATCTCTCTCTGTTGCACTTACCCAATCGTTATTATCTAATTTTTATAATATTTTTATTATCTGTTTTTTTTTTTATTCTGATTTCTGATTTTTGTGCTCCACTTGAGTTGAGTTGATTTGTTCTCCGCTGCTGCTGCTGCTCTCTGCAGCTCCTGGCTTCCTTCTTGTCGTCCTTCTCCTTCAGTCTTTTAAGCTATTCTGTTTTCATGCTTTTTTTGTTTTTTTCATTTTTTGTTGTATGTTGTTGGTCGTTGGCGGCATGGGCATGTTTTATTAGTTTGTTTATTCGGGTTATACATGGAGCTATTGGCGCTGGTTGCCATAGACCGTAGTTTTCTGTAGAAGACACTGCCAATAGATTGTCCCCTCTCGCTTGCTCACTCCTATTGCCATCGCAGTCGCACTGGCATTGTTATTTTACCTGGTTCTATTTGCTTCGTGATTTCAGCTATTAGTTTGTTTATTTAAAACGCTTTTGGGGCGGCAGTCATTCCAACCAAACGACCGACGACCGACTGACGGACTGACTGTCAAACAGACAGAACGACAGTCAAGTTGAACTGACAATCAGCCGTTTGACTTGGCTTCTAAACATACCAAAACATTGCATTATCATTATGCGCTACTTGCAGTTTTATAGAGCTTATTAGGCAGGAATTAATATCGGAAAGTTGAATTAATTATTAAAAGATATCTTCTTGTATTAGCCTATCATTTTAATATTAATTTCCATTTTAAAATACTGAAACATTGAAATATTTGACTCTTCCTGGGGTGCCACAGAAATCTCTTTCACCTGAATTTGACGTACGTTTGTATGAAATTTACGTCATTTTTCAGGTGAAAGAGATTTCTGTGGCACCCCAGTTCAAGTGGAATTCATTAGAAAACACTCTTCTAATTTATTTTAATATCAAATAATTATAATATACAGCTTTTAAAATCATTAGCATTGACTCTTTAAACCTTTGGAAAAATCTTATTACTACTTTTATTATCAATAAGAATTATTTTTTACTCCAAAGTATTGAAAAAAAAAAACACTCTTCTAATTTATTTTAATGTACAATAATTATAATATTCAATTTTAAAATATTAAAAACAATAAATTTGAATTTTTAAACCATTAGTACTATTTGTACTATTAATATTTATTATTTTTTACTTCAAAGTATTGAATAAATAAATTATCAAACTTAAGATAATATTTTCATTCAAATTAATATCAATTAAATATTATAACCAATTAAAAATAATATTAACACAATATTATTAACATCCCACAAGTTAACTTATCAAAACAATTTGAATACATTCAATAATTCCAAAAGTAACGACTAACATTGAACCGTTAAAATTTACTTACTACGCCATTTTGTACGCCATTTTCAGCGGTCACAGTATTCACCTTGGCCGTGCAACTCAAACCAAAGTCGTTTGCATTAAAAACATATTTCGTGGTTTATGCATTGTTGTTGTTGTTGTTCTTGTTACTGTTGCTGAAGAAAACAGTTTAATAGCGACCTCCCACTGCCACTCCCGCTCCCAGCTGTCTTAGCACTTACCATCCACACCCACACACACAATAGGCGAGAGAGGATTTGAGTGAAAGACACGCACATAATTGGCTGCTTTCATAATGGATTCACGTGCCAGTCGACTGTCTGGCAACTCTAACCTCTATTGTTATTGTATTTGTGCTTGATGCAAAACATGTACATATGCAAAAGTTAAACGACAACGCATGCAGAGCGAGCGAGAGAGACGCATGCATTCGTCAAGTTTTTGGCCCCAAACAATTAGCACGCACGACATCGTAGTCAAGTCTACGCCAGAGACAGGGACAGACAAAGGCCTGGTGACATGCAGAGAGTGTAAAAGGAGCAGAAGAGCAGAGAGAGCGAGCGGGAGAGGAAGCGACAGAGCTTTACTGAATGAGAGAAATTGACTGGGGGGGGACAAGGACGGACGGCCGTAGGCTGCTGCCAAATCAAAGACACAGGCAACAATTCGAATTTAATTGTTGTCATAAAAGAATTGGAATCAAGCAAAGCTGCTTCTGCTTCTTCTTCTTCTGCATGTGCGTGCGTTGGCATTTTATGTGCTCATATTTGTGAGTGGCTGGCCGGAAAAACAAAGTGGAAGTGGTAGTAGAAAAGGAAGGAGGAGGAGCAAGTGTAGATGCCGTTACAAAAGGAGCAACAGGAGACTTGCCGTGCTGTCTGGACTGTTAATTGCAGTTGGCCCAATGGGCTCAATAACTCGACTCTTGATTGGCAACCAAACGTGGGCGGCAGGTGGGCAGAGAGGCAATCAGCCAGGTTTAAGGCCGATCACGATAATTGTTATTGTTGCAACGTTCAATGAACTCCTCCGCAACGCCTTCAACAAGTGCAAAAGAAGCTCAAGGATTTTACAACATGCAGGGTTAAATTTAGCTTTTTTTTTTAACTTTCTTTTGGCGAAATTTGTAAGGGCAATGGGGC
>JBAMBJ010002899.1:0-19161 GCA_037043495.1 Drosophila recens | reverse complement strand
GCTCTTAAATATCTAACATATCACATTTAAATACTTTGAAATGCAATTATTACGTTTTCTTAATTTGTTTTGTGAGCGCAGGGTATAAAAAAAAATTTTATAAAACCCTCAAGGGGAGAATCAAATTGGTTTAAAGCAGGGACTGTAATCATTATGAGTTATATTATAAAAATTACAATTACATTATTAAACGATTTATAAGAATTTTTCTTCAATGATAATGACAAATCTTCAGTGAAAAAATATAACTAACAAGAAATCATTATTTGTGATTTTTATTTTTTCGCTCAAAATAAATCTCACTTTTAAAAAAGTTAACGTTATCAATTTAAAGATTTGTTTTTGTATTTTTGGGTCCCCTGGGTTTTCACTGCGGACAGCAGTCCGCGCTAGTGACGAAAGCAGCACGAAGGGTGCGAAGGCGACTAGCATATATACACAGGAAGAATGGAAAATTTGCTATGACTGTCCGATCAGGTCGAGCTATATACCGATCGAAAGGTATCAGCTTAACTTGCAAATGTGCATACTAAGACTTTTGAAAACTCACCTGGTTCGTGAGATAAACAGGTGTAAGTGGAAGGGGCAAAATTTAAATGATTGGAGCTAGTGGGGCCGTTGGAGCCTTTTGGTCAACATTTTTAATTTTTTAATATTTCTCATAAAAATACGCGTCGAATGACACCTCAATCATCAAAATCCGACTACTGGTTCAAAAGATAAATTATTTTGAAATTTTTGGTGCCCTTCTCAAAACGAGATGAAAAGTCAGTCTGTTTGTTTGTTTGTTTGTATAGATCAAATCGTTGTTTTAGCTTAAAAGTTTGAATGAGGACTTGTTCCCGCTCAAAAATCTAGAAACGTTTGTTCTACGACTTTTTCGAAAAATCGCTAGTTTAGCGGGAAATCGCTAAAAACCGCTAAAATTTAAACCCTCATAGCATCCAAACGATAGAAGCTACAGATGCGATCTATATATCGTTGCAAAGGTATTTTGAAGGGCTCTTAAGCATACCTTCAAAGTTTTTTTTTTAAGTAAAAAGGTAAACGGCTACAGGTGAAACAAGGTATTTTTTTACACATTTTGGCGATTTAAGAAAAATCTACACATGAGATCACTTTAAAATATGTTATGTGTTATAGGCAATTTGATTCCGCGTTTTTTGACATATAACATGTATCTGTCAAAATTCGTTTGGACAATATATTACCTATTAACTGAAAATACCTTTTACCTTTACACTACTGCATGTACATATGCAGTACTGCTTGCAGCGTAATGCGGAAATAAACTGCTTGCAAGTGGTGAATTCCTTTTTGCAGCAGATAAATCATTTTATAATCAAAAATATAGAATCGTTTGCTCTACGACTTTTTCGAAAAATCGCTAGTTTAGTGGGAAATCGCTAAAAACCGCTAAAATTGAAACCCTCATAGCGTCCAAACGATAGAAGCTACAGATATGATCTATATATCGTTGAAAAGGTATTTCGAAGGGCTCTTAGGCATTCCTTCAACGTTTATTTTTTATTTAAAAAGGTAGAATGGGAATAGGACAGCTGCTGCAAAGTGTCAAAGCAGCCAGAGTTGAAGAGTGCTGATAGCTTTTGCGCTGGGCATGTGTGTTTGTAAAGGGGACCAGTGTTGCCAGACAGTTTGTTTTAGCTGTACAAACAATAAACAAAATTGACAAAACTATACTGTCAAAAAATATTGCAATTTCCAAATTTCTGATGTCTTATTCAAAAATTTCTGATATCCCATAAAAAAACCTTTTTACGAGGTAAAAGTCTAGTGACGAAAACATTTTCATGCCCCAAAATTTCTGATATCCAATTTTGTGACGAATAATATTAAGTTTTACACATAAATTATTTTAAACAAAATTTTTGCATTCGGCACTGCGCAAAACAGTGTGTTTTATTTGGTCTGAAGAATTCAGACATTTTAGCGCAATGTGCCGAGTGCCAAAATTTTGTTTAAAATAATTTATGTGTAAAACTTAATATTATTCGTCACAAAATTGGATATCAGAAATTTTGGGGCATGAAAATGTTTTCGTCACTAGACTTTTACCTCGTAAAAAGGTTTTTTTATGGGATTCTTTTAAAGGGATATGCAAAAATATAGGTTGAAAATCTTACACAAAAGCCGCGAATTTAATGTGAGTTTTATTTTAAGCGAACAAAATAATAATCATAAATAATGATTATTTGTGAGTTTTATTTTTTCGCTCAAATTTAATCATTATCATTATTTTTTATATACAGTGGCGGAAAAATTAATAGGGACACACTTTCTTTTACTATAACAGCTATTGTAAGTCAAGTCTTCAAATTTAAAAAATATATTTGGAAAGGTCATCTAAATTCCGTTTGAATGATGTATAAGTTTCCTTAACCCATTAAGTACCCATTGAAATATTCGAATTTTAAAAAAAGTCTACTTTTTCAAATTTTTTCCTCGATTTTTTCCAAAAAATGTTGGGATGCAAAAACATTCTTTAGACGATTCTAGGAGTGACTGCAAAAAAAAATTTTAAAAAATATTTTTGCTAGTATTTTTTATAATTTTTTGAAAACTGCAAAAAAGGCACTTTTTGCATGAAAATGAGGAAAAATGGGTTAAAATGGTCATTTTTAGGATTTTCAAAAAATTAAAAAAAATACTAGCAAAAATATTTTTTAAAATTTTTTTTTGCAGTCACTCCTAGAATCGTCTAAAGAATGTTTTTGCATCCCAACATTTTTTGGAAAAAATCGAGGAAAAAATTTGAAAAAGTAGACTTTTTTTAAAATTCGAATATTTCAATGGGTACTTAATGGGTTAAGGAAACTAATACATCATTCAAACGGAATTTAGATGACCTTTCCAAATATATTTTTTAAATTTGAAGACTTGACTTACAATAGCTGTTATAGTAAAAGAAAGTGTGTCCCTATTAATATTGCCGCCACCGTATGTATTCTAGTCATTGATTTTTTTATGTGAAAAAAATTCAATAATCACTATTTACAGTCCCTGGCTTAAAGCATTATTTAAGTAAAGTTTAAAAGAAAAAATAACAGAGCTGATAGACAGCTAGACAAATACATGATAAATAAATAAAACAGAGCTATTGCTCCAGCTTTGGTGATAGATGACTATGCGGTGTCTTGTGGTGTGATGTGGCATGGTTGTGCTGTGTTAACTGCTTAAAAAGAAATCCTTACCTTCTCCAGAGTGCGCTCGTAAGTGCGCACGCTTTCAATCAAGGATATAGCATAGGGATAAATCTGGTTGGCCTGATGAGCCTTGTTGACAATGGTAAGAGGCACTCTGTAGAATGAAATACATTTAAATAACCAAATAAAAGTAAATAATCCGTGTTGTGTCACCTGAAGCCCAGGTTCTTGATATTGCGCACTTCCTTGGCCAGCGTGATGATCTCTGGCAGAAAGTTGACACGCAGACGCAAAACGTTGCCACGCCCAATGCGGGAACGAGTCGATTCAATGGTGAAAATGCGTCCCGAGCTGCCAAAGTTGCGCTCCTGAACCTTGCGTGCCCATTCGTGAAATACATCCGAAATGGACAGCTTGGCGCGGAAGCTGTCGCCATCGGCCTTCAGCTTCTGGCCCTCGATGTGCGTTTCCCAGCCCTTGCCCAGCACATCCTCGACACGCTTCAGATACATGGTCAGCTGGTTGTCAATCTGACGAGCCCAGATGATGGAACCCGCAACTGGCGGCAAATCACGCACAGAGGACAAACGGCAGCTCTTGCTCTGCGGATACTGAACCTTAAACTTCTCATGCAACGCCTCGATATCGTCCTTGACGCGCTGTATCAATTGCGTCTGGTACTCCCGAATGGCGCCACGGATATGAGGACGCACGAAGAGCGCATTGAAGCGCGAGAAGATGCGGAACATCTCGTTGGCATTCTTGGCCGTGCCCAGCTGGTCACGCAGATGAGCCGTGATGCGTGTCTCCACGCGATCTACATGAAATAGAAAGATTAATAAGCTTTATTTAAATAATTTTTACCATATTTACCAATCTTCTCCTCATAGCGCTTGACAGCCGCCTCCCAGGCCTCGGAGCCCTCCTTGGTGATGTCCAAACAGTCCACCTCCTTGACATTCTCATAGGCCAAGTTAACCTCCTCGATGGCATTGGCATCGGCAGCATCCAGACTGTAGGGCTGCTTGGTTTCCACGGCGATGCCATCATCGTTGGCCGCCTGCTTCGTGGGTCGCAGCACGCGCAGGATTACGGTGCGCAGCTGCTCATGCTGCCGCCGGAACTTGCGCATATGCTCCATGCGCGTCTGCAGCTTCTTGTGCGCTGGCGACACACGCCAGACCATCTTCAAGTGCTCGTCGCGCTTCTTCTTGACAATGTCGCGCAGTAATCCCTGCAACTTGTCGTACTCGTCATCCCAGCAGCTAAAGATCTCAAAGCACTGGTTCATCACGCGCTCGAACTCGTCAAAGGGAATGTGCATGAGGCGACGGGTGCCCAGCACCTTGAGCAGCTGCTGCGACAGATCCCGCGAGATGGCCTCGATGAGCTTCAAGCAACGTTGAATTGGATACTTGGTGTTGCGCACTTTGCGCAAATGCGAGAAAATCTGCTGTACAGCCGGGCGAATCTTCTCCAGCTCCGTCGCCGACAGTAGATCATTGATGGGGAAGTCTTTCATCAACGGATTGTAGTCGGCAACAGTGGCCAGAGCTTGTTTCAAGCCCGTGTCCGTGTCAAACGAGACGGTGGCATGGAAGCGCTTGCCATGCTTAAGAATGTCCAGTGTTAGTGCCACTTCTGGCGACTCACGCTTCTCCTGGATGCGGTACAGTGCACGTTCCAGATTAAGCCAGAATGAAATTTCCTGCAATACAAAGGAGTCAGCAAAAACCAATAATTTAGTTTGAACGTAAGCTTACCTGCAGTGCGGTGCCCGAGCCGGGATCACGATTCAGTTTAGTCACTTTCTTGATCTCGGTGATCCAACGATTAACGCCATTCTGCAGCTGATTGAGGAAGGATGAGTCCTCGACCTTGTCTCCAAAGTCCACCACCTTTGCCTTGCGGTTCTCATCAGCGCACTTGCGTATGACGGTATTGACAGTCGGATGAGCAGTCAACGTAATCTCTGGGATGTCGATGTTCTGCTGCAAATGCAACAATCCCATCTCCAGTTCCGCCAACTTCTTCTCCACCGACGGGGCCATCTTGTCACCATCGCGATCGGCACGACCCGACTCCTTGACATACGACTTGAAGTACGGCGCCAAGGATTTGCTGATGAACGCATGCAGAGTCTCGTAGGGTGAGCCGTCCGAGAAGTTGATCAGACGCAGCTGCGAGTGAATCGACTTGTCCGCCTCGACAACGACACCCCGCTTAATGCAGGCCAGGGATGCCATGCGGCTGTTGGTGAAGTGCACGTCATTGCTGATTTGGTACGTCACCTGCTCCTTCTCCTCCTCACTTTCCGCCGGCTGTTCGCTGTCATCTTCTGTGTAGAATGAAAGAGAAAGTCAACGAACACAATCAGTAATGCTATCAATCTTTCACCTTCACCCACATTTCACTCAATGCACAAACATTAGCTGGCCCTGGCGTTCAATGACGCGACGGCAATGGCACTGACATCAATTCATTACCAAGGTGACAACCTTCGAAATTTCAACGGCCAAGGTGAAACCTTCAAAATTTCGTTCATTCAAGGCCTAAACCTTGAGCGTGCGTTGCTCCCACATCGCCTGACCCTGACGCGAGGCAACGTTCAAAGTCACAAGTCAATGGAATACACAACCATGCAGCTCAAGGTCGCGCACGTTTCCGCAAACAAAGCGAAAACAGCTGTCGTTTGTTTTGTTTACATGCCGCAACCGGCAAACTGCTCAACGGCTGGCCACACTAAACTCACGACAAGCCGGCAACCTTGCGCAACTGGTTGCTGTTCATAGTCAACTGACAGAGAGGTTGCAAAAAAATCGATGCCAACCATTTTACTCTCTTAACATGACGTCAGCTTTAATAATGGTCAACAATAAAATTTATAATAGTTAATCAAAATGTTAATTTTTAAACAAACAATGCAAATTAAACAAAATTATTCATTTCTAACAATTATTTAATAAGCGCCAAGCCAAGTCCGAAAAGTATTAAGGGAACTTGGGAGTGTGACGTCACACACGTTTACTTGAATAGCAACCTTTCTTTTCTACCGTGAACGGTGGATGTGAGTCAGCTGGCATGACGTCATGCGCACAAAGCTACCGAGAAAACATGAAAAAATGGTTTGGCGATTGATTTTTAACAAAATTGTTGCGTATGCTAGCTGCACTTCCAAATATAATAAACATATGCAGTTGCTAAAGTATTTTACAGCATTAAGAAGACATTTATGCTTTTTTTACTAGAAAACATGATTGCCGTTTCTTCTAAGCGACGCCATTTTGTGCAGTTGTTGGTCCAATTTGCCAAATGGACTGATTGCAAGGAAATTAAATGTATTTTTACCTTTGATGCAGTTGCGTTGAACGTACAACGCCTGCACCTGTGGATCAGACAGGAACTTGCGGATAGTCTCCTGGTTGACGGGATCGTCCAACGCATTGTTCAACGAATCCGGCACAACATCCTCTTCGGGCAGCAGAATAATCACCGCCTTGCGAAGATAATTTGCAAATGCATCATAATTGGCAATGGACAGGTTTACAGCCGGATCCACCGACGTGTCGGTGTTGTCCAGCGAATCACCCATGTTTTGCAACTATTTTTGCACTAAACTCAATAGTTATTTGTCTTGAAATTAACTTTTTCACACCACTTCAGAATGAATACGCCCTGTGAAAAAATTACGTCTGCACTTTTGGCGAAAGTGCAGCGCCAATATTGCCAGAAAGTTTAAAACAGCTAGCAAAAGCTCTGTATTAGAGTTGTGTCGTTTAGTTCTGAAAAAGTTCAAATGAACGGGTTATTAAGATGAACTAAAGAACTTATTCAGTCAATAATGAACTAAATCGGTCATTTCGCAGTTCGTCAGTAATTTCTTTAAAAAAATTTTAATTTCTTAGAGAAATACAATACATGGAGTTCCGCAAATGGATTCAATTTCTTCCTTATTTACATATAACAATGTTTAAATTCTATATATTTTTTAGTTTTTAACAATATGAAAGGTAACTTAAGCCCAAAATTAAAAACCAATTTACTCTTTTTTCTCATTTTCAAAAAGCCAGGGTATAAGTATAACCCAAAATAATAAGAGGAAATTTGGAATCTAGTTGGCATTTGTCGTCTATTTGATTCAAAAACTTAAAACACATTTCACGTTTCACTAAAAAGAAACAGTCGTAGCCTATTCACATCGTTTATCGTTCATAAACAACTGACTAACTGATCAGAATGACCACCTATTCATCTTTCATCGTTCATGACCAACTGAATAGAAACCATCTCGTTCATAGTTCAGACCAACTGAAAAGAAACTATCTCATTCGTAGTTCATGACTAATGGTGCATTTACACTAGTTGATGCAGCGTCAATTCTAGCTATATCAACAATTGATATCCAACGTCAACGCATTTGTTGTGTTTACATTAGTTGATAGAGTTGACAAAAAAACCGGGTTGCCAACTAATTTTCGAGTTGAGCAACGCGCAAGATGCCAACGCATTGATATTGAAGTTGAGAGTAGTTTAAACTAGTTGATAACAACATTCGTTGAAGTTCACGTTGCTAATGCATTTTTCGTTGACATCGGTATTGTGTATGTATCGAAAGTGATTTTAATCGATATTGTGTGTATTGTTAATTCCGCAAAGTAAAAAGAGTGCTAAGCTCATGCATATGTATTTTAAAGTTAATTCTTATGTAATTTGTTTACTTTAAGATAAAATGACTACAATGGCAGCAGCTAAAAAGGAAAAATTACGGCAGCAGTAATTTTGATTTAAGCTATTGAGGATGAAGAAGAGCAAGAGCAGAAGTTCAATAATTATGAATATAAAGAAAATATATAAAATGTATTTTTAAATAGGTTTTTATTATTAATTTTTGATTTTTATAGATTGCACAGTTGAAAAAAACAGACAACATTAATTAAATCGGATGGCGAGCGAAGTGTTGCCAGTCTAATCTGTACATAAAGTTTGTCAACACAAAGCAAAAGAATGAACACGAGCTCAACTCAATTTTGAGTTGTCAACGCGCCGATTGTGTCTTCAACTGTTGACACAAAGTGTTTACACTATGTTTACATTCAGAGCAACAATTGATGTGTTTCGCACTGTCAATCTCCTGTCAACGCAACAGTTGATCAAGTTGACAGCTGTTCACACTAGGATTGACTAAGTTGATATCAACGTTGGCTTGTTTATCAACTAGTGTAAATGCACCATAACTGACCAACTGAACTAAATGACTGATTTAGTTCACGACTGAAAAATGAACGATTGAACTTATTCAGCAAATCGAACTAAAAAACCCAACTCTACTCTGTATTGCCAGCTTTTGCAGGCACCTGAAAATGCAGCCCTGTGCTCAACGTTGCCACTTGGTCGTGAAGGCTTCCCGCCAAAATTGTTTGGTAAGAAACATATGGGATTGTAGCGATGTGGCAGCTCTATCCATTTAACAGCTGTTGGAATGCGCACATTGCATTTTGATTTGTTATTTAATAATGTATTAATGTGCAATTTCATCAATTAAAATAAACAATATGCAAGCACTGAGACACAGGTGTCTCTTACGCGGACCGGAATTCAATTGGTGCCGTCGCCTGTTGACACAAAGCTGCACGGGCAATGAGGTAAGCTGCAAATGTTTTGTTAAACTCAATTAAACTTGTGTTTTCTGTTGTTTTTAGCAACTTGAGCTGACCCACGATGTGAAACATCGAATCGAGACGCACTGGAGCCAGCAGCTGTGCAGCGGGCAGTTCGACAACAAACAGACGTCCAGCAAATACTACGTGCTGTCCATGTTTCCCTATCCCTCGGGCAATCTGCACATGGGACACGTTCGCGTCTACACAATCAGCGACGCCGTCGCCCGGTTCCAGCGCATGTGCGGCAAGAATGTGTTCCAGCCCATTGGCTGGGACTCCTTCGGCCTGCCCGCCGAGAATGCGGCCAACCAGCGTGGAGTTGCTCCAGCGGACTGGACGCAGCAGAACATTGCGCAGATGAAGCTGCAGCTGCAGCGGCTGGGCTGCTCCTTTGACTGGACCCACGAGCTGGCCACGAGCAGCCCGGAGTACTACAAGTGGACGCAGAGCTTGTTCCTGATGCTGCACAAGCACGGACTGGCGTATCAGAACGAGGCACTCGTCAACTGGGATCCGGTGGACAAGACCGTCCTGGCCGACGAGCAGGTGGACGCCAATGGGTGCTCCTGGCGCTCGGGCGCTAAGGTGGAGAAGAAACCGCTGAAGCAGTGGTTCATACGCACCACTGCCTATGCCAAGCAGCTGCTGGATGGCCTCGATGATCCCACGCTGCGGGATTGGCGCGACATCATCAATCTGCAGCGACACTGGATTGGGGAGTGCGATGGCTACGCCTTCACCCTACTCACCTCCGCCTCCAACATGCTGCGTGTGTGGACCTCCAATCCGGAGCATCTCCGGGATCCTCATGCCTTTCTGGTGCTGCGCAGCAAACACTTTTTATCCCAACTGCCAGAGGCGAGTCAGTTGAGCGTGGAGAATCCCTTTGCGAGGACCACGTTGCCCGTGGTGTTCAACGACGACGCCGTCTTTCCCGCCCAGTGTGATGTCTACTTGGCTGCACCCAGTTTTCGCACCGAGGATCGGGAGTTGTGGGAAAGCTTTGGTCTGACCATCTGCAAGCCCAGCGAGGCTGAGGAGCACATCAATCCCGGCAACTGGGAGCAGCTGCGCAAGGAAGTCTTGCAGGCGGCGCACAGACTCAACATTGGCGGCTATCGCGTCTCCTCCAAGCTGCAGGATTGGCTCATCTCCAGGCAGCGCTACTGGGGTACGCCCATACCCATTGTCCACTGCTCCAAGTGTGGCGCTGTTCCCGTGCCGGAGCAACAGCTGCCGGTCACGTTGCCGCCCCGCGACGCTGGACAGGATGCACTGCGCTGTGAGTGCCCCAAGTGTGGAGATCCCCAGGCGCGTCGCGAAACAGACACCATGGACACCTTTGTGGACAGCTCGTGGTACTATCTGCGCTATCTGGATCCACAGAATGCGGAACGCATCTTTGACACGTCGCTGGTGAAGAATTTCATGCCCGTGGATCTGTATATTGGCGGCAAGGAGCACGCCGTGCTGCATCTCTACTATGCCCGGTTCATGAACCATTTCCTGCACAGCTACGGACTGTCGCCCACGTCGGAGCCCTTCTCCCGCCTCCTGGTGCAGGGCATGGTCATGGGTCGCTCGTATCGCGTCAAGGGCAGTGGACGCTATGTGCGGGAGACGGAGGTGGAGATCGTGAATGCCAAGAAGAACCAGGCGCAGCTCAAGGAGACACAGGAGTCCGTGGTCATGGGCTGGGAGAAGATGTCCAAGTCGAAGCTGAACGGCGTGGAACCCGACGACATGTTCAACGAGTACGGCACGGATACGACGCGCCTGATCATCCTGGCGGATGTGGCGCCCACCTCACACAGAAACTGGTCAAGTGCGAGTAAGTATTAACTTAATACTATTAAGTATTAAGTTGATAATTCATTGAGATATCGATAATCTGGTCCTGTCTTCCCTTAGCGTTTCCTGGCATCTTAAACTGGCAGAAGAGATTGTGGCTGACACTTGAGGATTTCCAAGCAGCGCGTGAGGAATCCTCCACGGATGTTGTGGACACGGGCAGCGATGGGTTTCTGCTCGAGGATGCAAAGCTCTTTGATGCCCGCAACTTTTACATCAAGGGCGCCACCTTCAACTATCGCCATGCGCATCAACTGAGCGTCGCCATCTCCAAGATGCAGGGATTGACCAACTCGCTGAGGGTAATCTCCGCTAGCTATTGAATAGTTTTACAGTTTAACAACTTGTTCTCCTTACAGCGCACTCCAAGGCACATTCAACGACATGGCAAGCAATTTGAACGCGCTCTCGCGGCACAGATCATCATGTTGGCGCCCATGGCGCCGCATTTCGCCTCCGAACTGTGGTCAAAGTTTGTCTCCGTGCCGGGACGCGTCAATGCCGCCAGCGAGGAGCTGCAGTGGACAAAGGATGTGCTGGAGCAACGCTGGCCCGATGTGGATGCCGCCTATCAACTGGATTTGGCCATTAAAGTCAATGGATTTGAGAACTGCGTCATCAAGGTGGCCAGGAATCAGCTGGACAAGGTGAATCACAGTGATGCACTGGACATTGCCTTCAACACGCAATCGGTGACTTCGTATCTCATCGATAAGAAGATTAGGACCACAAACTTTGTGCTCTATCCAGGAATTGAGGCGATACTCAACATCTACGTGGACAAGCTGAAAAAGGAGCAGAAACCTGAAAAGGGCAGCGATGTGGATAAATTGCAGGCAGAGTAAATGGAGGAGAAGGAGGAGGATTGGGAGCATGAGGAGGAGCAACTGGTGATCTGTGGGATTTAGCATTTGAGTCGAGAAGATTAACTCCAGGCTCAATTGGGATTTATCTTTATTTGTTATTTAAGTTTAATGTTAAATATATATAAAAATTGGACTAATTTCATGCTTGTTGCTTTACAAGATTGGATTGGACTGGATTGGACTGGAATTACGTTTAAATGCCTAGGGAATCATTGGATTAAGGATTGTGTGTTGAACGTGCGGCAAATTCTCCACTAGAAGCGATTAAGTCTAGGAATCCTCTACAAAGCAGGGAAGGAAGATCGTCAGTAGGATGTTGCTCTGGAGGATCACAGTTGCCTGCGGGAAAACAGATGATCTTCAGCTCGAGATGATCTTCAGGGTCGGATCACAGTTCAATGTGGACAGAAAACACTTGCTCCCTGACCAGCACGATCCTCAGATAAACTTTCTCTGACGGGAAAACAGGAAGATCTTCAATTTGATGTTGCTCTGGAGGATCACAGTTAATTGTGCGAAAACAGGATGATCTTCAGCTCGGGATAATCTTCAGGCTCGGATCACAGTTCAGTGTGGACAGAAAACATTAGCTCGTTGACCAGCACGATCCTCAGTTAAACTTTCTCTGGCGGGAAAACAGGAAGATCTTCAATTCAGAATGATCTTCAGCTCGGATGATCAAAATGTTTTGAAGGATCATAGTGTTCTGAAGGATCTCAGCTCAACATAGACAGTTAACACTTGTTTCTTGACTTCATTAGTTCATTATGATCTTCATTAGCTCATTATGATCTTCATTGGTTCATTATAGATCCTCAGCTTGGTTTTCTCTGGAGAGGATCCCAGATCAAAGTGAACAAAAAACACTTGCTTCTTCACTTCGTAAGCTTGTACTGATCCTCAGCTATGTTTTCTAAGCAGGATCACTATTCCACCCATCACTTCATCAGCTCCGACATGAGATTCCGCAGGTAGACATCCAGCTGGGCATAATCCAGCAGAGTATTCCGCACAATATCCAGCAGCATGCTTGGCCAGAGCGTCTCCAGCTTGTGCAGCTTCTCCACCGCATTGCACGTGTTCTCTAGCAAGAGGGAAAAGTGCTGCCTGCCCCGATCCCTGGCACTGGGCGCCATGGCGGTGGCTCCACTCTCCGCGCCCGCCACAGTCGTCGTGGATGTTGCTGTTGTGGTTGCCTTCTTCCATTGGAGCGCCTCCTTGCCTACGACCAGACGCAGGGATTTGTTCTCCGGCCGCAGCAGCCAATCCTTGGGCGACAACTTGCTCGCCGTGCAGGTCTCGTCCAGACGCAGCCGCGCCAGCAGCGGCTGGAGCATGCCGTCGGGCATGGACCACAGCACGAGGTTGGAGAGGCCGGCGTACATGGCGTTGGCGGCCTCCACCTCGGCTTCACTGATCTCCTGGCCATTGAGCTGCTTCAGTCCCCAGTGGGAGAGCCTGTAGATGGCGTAGGCGCGCCAGGCGGGCTTCCCCGTGATCGCATTGCCCTCCGCGTCGATCAGCAGGGAGCCGAGTCCCTGGAGCTCCGCCAGCGCATTCAGCTGTCCCAATGTGCCGATGTTTGTCTCGCGGAACACAAAGTGCTCGGCATGGGGAAACCGCACCTTAATCCTGCCCAGAATGCACACAATGCTGTTGAAGTTGATGTAGCTGAAGTTCAAGGTGTGCACATCATTCGCCTTGGCGGGATTCCACTGTTTGTCGATGAATCTCAGTGCGCCCTGTCCATAGATGTTCAGATATCTGCCGCAGATCTCGATCAGATAATCTCCGCCCTGTTCCCGCTCCCGTTCCGCGGCACTTGGCTTCGTCACGGTGATGGCAGCGGTGGGCGTGGCACTGGAGGCGGCAATGGCTGAAGCTGTCGAGGGTTGCTGAGTGGATTTGGTCTGCGGAGCCACCAGGGACACCACATTGGCTGCAGATTGATTCGAATTGTTGTTGTTGTTGTTCCGGCCACGTCCAGCGCTGTTGGAGCTGCTGCTGTTGCTGGTGCTGCTGCTGCTGATGGTCTGGGCACGCACCAGACTCCCGGCCATGTAGCGCTTGCAGCTAGGCGGATTGGCGCCGCGGTTCACCTGTAGTCCCAGCTGGGTGATGGGCGTCTGGCGCACCCTGGGCTTGCTGCTGCTCCCGGGACGCGTGCTCCCGCCTGCGACGGTGGCGGGCAGGGGCAGAGTCACGGTGCTGGGCGGCGACGTGGGCGTGGCAGCGGGCACAGGCGTGCCAGGAGCCGGCGGCGTCAGGGTCAGAGCGGGCGGCGAGGGGAAGCAGTTGCCGGATCAGCGGGAACGGGAGTGGCAGCAGGAGGAACTGCAGCGGGAGGAGAAGGTATAAGCTTGTTGCAGTTCTCATCCATCTGTGGAACGGGTGACTTGCGCTGCTTGCCCAGCTCCTCGTTGTCCGTGCTGTAGCAGCTGGAGCAGGAGTCCACATTGGGTCCCAGACTGGATGCTTCGGAGGAGACATCATCCTCGCACTCCGGCTTCTTGGCAATGGGCGGCAGCTTGAACAGCGCCTGCAGCTCGGCCAGCTCATCCCGGGGCGGTGGTGGTGGCTTCTCCTCCAGCTCCTCCGGCTCCTCGGACACGGCCGCCTCGTTGGACTCGTTGATCTTGGCCAGCTCGCTGGTGAGCTTGCCCTTGGGCCGGCCCAGCGTCTGCTGGGATCGCAGCAGCTCCCAGTTGGTGCGGGCATTCGAGATGACCTCCTCGCGCCGGCTGCTGTGGTAGGCGTCCGAGCTGCCGTGCGTGGCCAGCGCGTGCTCCTTGTGCTGGCGCCAGGCGAGCGCCGCCCGACGCACCTGCTCCGTGATGGGCATCTGGCTGAGCGACTGCAGCAGCGGCAGATGCGACACCAGGAACGAGACGCAATCGCCGGCCAGCGACACGGGATTGTTCTCGATGGTCACCTCCAGGAGGCGGGCGGCTCTCGCGATGCTCGCCATGTCGTCCACCTTGTGCAGTTCGTTGTGGCACAGCCAGAGCCGCTCCAGCGCCACCAGGTGCTGGAATCCATTGATGCGCCGCAGCTTGTTCCGCTTCAGATTCAACTCCCGTAGCAGACGCAGTCCATGGAAATCCTGCTGGTTGATCTGCCGGATCTGATTGCCCGCCAGATTCAGGGACTTCAGCTGCTGCAGGCAATTGATGCGACTGCCCAGACTGGTCAGCTTGTTCCCATGCAGATCGAGGACGCGCAGCGTGGGACTCAGCGAGGCCAGGCCCGCAATGTCCTGGATGCGATTCTTGCCCAGCAGCAGCACCGACAGCGACGGCAGTCCGTCCAGATTGGCGATGCGCTCGATCTGGTTGTCGTAGAGGTCGAGGAAGACCAGCTGGTGGAAGATGAGGCCATAGCTGGCGCTGAGGCTCAGCTGCTTGTTCTTGATGCTCAGCTGCTCCAGCTGCAGACTGGACGCCACGCTGGGCGGCTCCTCCTCCTCGCCGCCGCCAGCGCCGCCGCACAGCGACAGATTGCTGCTGTGGAGCACGCTGCTCTCATCGCAGCTCTGCAGCTGATGACTTCCTGCCACGCCCCCGCACCCGCCTCCGCCCCCTGCTCCGGCCTTGAGCAGCTGGCGACGCTGCAGGAGCTGATGCTGATGCTTCATCGCCTGCAGACTGTTGGACACAAAGCTCTTGGACTTCTCCAGGCCAAAGCGCAGACGCAGCGCCGGCGGAGGCGTTAACTGCGCCTGGGCATAGTTAAAGCCCCGCTTGTTGGCCAGCTTGGAGCGATTGGCGCCGCCGTTGATGGCCAGTGCCTGGGTGGTCAGCGGACTGCCGGAGCAGGGACTGCCCGAGCCGGGCGACAGGTGCTGGGAGTTGTGGTGCGGATTGGCGCCCGCATTGGTCATGGCGCGTGTCAGTCGGGAGTGCGCCTGGCTCGCTGGATGATGCGCCCTCAGAGCACGCTGCTCCTCTGCAAGATAAGGAAGAGACATCATTACACTCTGAGGAAAAAAAATCTGAAATTTTACACTTAAATCTTACTATTAACCGACATTAAAAATATACATATTTGGGCACGGAATCTGAATTCGGGAGCACTACAACAACATCAACAACCCTATAAGAGTCTACCTAAGTTGAAAGCAGCCGCTGCTCCCGGAGCCACTGCGTGCCCACCGCTGATTTTGAGTCAAATCTTTAAAAAAAACTATGTTTTGAATTTTTTTTAAGAAATTAGTTCTATTTCTCGATCATAATTGAAATTTTTATTTAAAAATAAATCCTTAAGTTGATCATCTATATCTGACACTTTATATTCAATTTCCGTGAAAATTATATTAGGCTTCAATTTTTATTAAAATTTTTTTAAAAAATGGCCAAAATCTTCAATTCAAAATTTTTACTTTTAAAATTTAAAATGGGTTTAAGTCAATGAATTTTATATAAAAATTGAAATGTTATGATTATTTTAAAGCGTTTTTTTATTTTTAGATCATTATTAATTTAATTAATTTTTATTAATTTTTTTTGTTAAATTTGAATTACAAATTTATCCTTTTACAGATAAAATCAAAGATTTTTTAAGTCTATCTCATTCACGATTATTTGAAAGCGTTTTTTTATTTAGATCGAAAAATTAAATTTTTTTTTAATTTTATTGAAAATTGAAACTACAAATTTTTTCTTTTACAGAAAAAAAGAAATCTCAGGTTAATTTTTTGGTTTAAATTTTTTAAACTCAATTAAGTTCTCTAATTTAAAATAAATCCAATTCTATTTTTACTATGCCCTTTTCCTCTGAGTGTAGGTTGTTTTCATTATTGGATTTCTCACTTACTGTTTTCCCGTGGCGTGGCTTGTGGAGCAGCTGCTGCTGCTGCTGCTGGCGGTGGCAGCGACGACGTCGGCGCTGGCGGTGGTGGCAGCTCCTTGGGTATGTGAAATGTGTTGATCAGATTGTGTTGCAGCGAGAGTAGTCGCAGATTGGGCTCCTGCTCGAATATGGGTATGGCAGTTAGACCACGTCGATCGTAGTTAATGCGATCCGGCAGCTCCTCCCGCTCCTTGGCCAGCCGCTGGATGCGACAAATGCCATTCGGCTGTGGCGTGACAATTGCCCCACTGACCAAGGTGCCGCCCGTGCTGCCCACCAGCGTGGTGGGCGTGACTGCAGTGGTAACAGCGCCTGCCATGGCAACAGGAACGGACACAGCATTGCCCACTGAAGTAACGGGACGACAGCAGCTGTTGGAGGCAGCCGAGGATGAGGTGGACTTGGAGCGTTGGCGACTGACGTTGGCGACACGCTGCAGTCGCTGCTGGTTGCGCAACTGGGCGGCGGCTGCATAGCTGCGCTTGAGCTGCCCATGGCCCACCAGCAGCTCCGGCTGGGCAGCGCCTAATCCGCCAGTTGCTCCAGCTCCTCCCGCCAGTCGCTTTTGTATAACGTTGTGGCTAAGTGTGCTGTGCGAGCGTCCAATAGGACGACGACGTAGACGTTGATTAAAACTAGGAACGAATGGTTCAATTTTCAGCAAAGATGTTTGAGGTAAATAGTTCTGTTGTTGTGGTTGTTGTGGCTGTTGTTGTTGTTGTGGTTGTTGTTGTTGTGGTTGTTGTTGTGGTTGCTGTCCTGTTGTCGGCTCGGGCGAGTCATCGTTTAGCATGGACCTGCCACGACATTTGGCCATGGACATCAAGGTGCGTCGCCTGGCAATGGTCGCCGCTGAGCCAGAGCCTGATCCTGTCCTGCCTGGAGGAGCCTGGCCCGTTGCCGTGCGTGTTGCATCCACTTTTGTGTTTCATAATCTTTGTTGTTGGCCAGCAGCAATGTGGACGGCAACAGACTCCAACTGGGACATGGCTAAAACACAGTCTCTCTTTGCTCAGCGTTGCATAATAAGGATGTTGTTGCTGTTATCCTGTCAAGAGACAGACTGCAGTTTAGAGCCCTCTCACTATCTCTCTCTCTCTCTCTCTCTGTTGCACTTACCCAATCGTTATTATCTAATTTTTATAATATTTTTATTATCTGGTTTTTTTTTTTATTCTGATTTTTGATTTTTGTGCTCCACTTGAGTTGAGTTGATTTGTTCTCCGCTGCTGCTGCTGCTCTCTGCAGCTCCTGGCTTCCTTCTTGTCGTCCTTCTCCTTCAGTCTTTTAAGCTATTCTGTTTTCATGCTTTTTTGTTTTTTTCATTTTCATTTTTTGTTGTATGTTGTTGGTCGTTGGCGGCATGGGCATGTTTTATTAGTTTGTTTATTCGGGTTATACATGGAGCTATTGGCGCTGGTTGCCATAGACCGTAGTTTTCCGTAGAAGACACTGCCAATAGATTGTCCCCTCTCGCTTGCTCACTCCTATTGCCATCGCAGTCGCACTGGCATTGTTATTTTACCTGGTTCTATTTGCTTCGTGATTTCAGCTATTAGTTTGTTTATTTAAAACGCTTTTGGGGCGGCAGTCATTCCAACCAAACGACCGACGACCGACTGACGGACTGACTGTCAAACAGACAGTACGACAGTCAAGTTGAACTGACAATCAGCCGTTTGACTTGGCTTCTAAACATACCAAAACATTGCATTATCATTATGCGCTACTTGCAGTTTCGTAGAGCTTATTGGGCAGGAATTAATATCGGAAAGTTTAATTATAATCTTCTTATATTAGCCTATCATTTAAAAATTAATTTCCATTTTAAAATGCTGAAACATTGAAGTATTTGACTCTTCAAGTGCATTTTATTAGAAAATGCTGTTCTTATTTATTTTAAATATTAAAATTAAAATCAATAAATATTGACTCTTTAAACCTTTGGAACAATCTTATTACTTCTTTTATTATCAATAAGAATTATTTTTTTTTCCAAGTATTGAAAAAAAAACTCTCTTCTAATTTATTTTAATATAAAATAATTATAATATTCAATTTTTAAATATAAAAAACAATAAATATTGAATTTTTAAACCATTATTACTATTTGTATTATCAATAATAATTATTTTTACTTCAAAGTATTGAAAAAATAAATTATCCAACTTAAGATAATATTTTCATTCAATTTAACATAAATTTAAAATTATATCTAAGTAAAAATAATATAAACATTCCAACAAGTTAACTTATCAAAACATTTTGAATATCTTCAAAAAATAAAAAAGTAACGACTAACATTGAACCGTTAAAATTGACTTCCTACGCCATTTTGTACGCCATTTTCAGCGTGCACAGTATTCACCTTGGCCGTGCAACTCAAACCAAAGTCGTTTGCATTAAAAACATTGTCGCGGGACACATTAGGATCGATAAGTAACATAGATAGAATTTGTATCGATAGTTGCTGTAAGCATGAGACAGTTTGAGATTGGAATAGCCAGCTGCGCTGGTCACATTGTTTTTATGCATTTAAGCAATTGTATTGGAATTTTGAGTGCCTTTTGTTAAAACCGCGGGACGGGAAGCAGTCACTGCGGTAAGAAATAAGTTATATTCTTAAGTCTATACTAAGTTTGTATTTTCTTCAGAATAAAATCCTCATATCCTCCTCGATTATACATTGGAAAACAACATCGCTTCTTTGTTTATCGACTGGGCGACACTAACTGCCTTTGAGGATTCCAAGCAACTTCCCTACGTGAACGA